>JAOEGT010053207.1:0-19150 GCA_025447795.1 Speoplatyrhinus poulsoni | reverse complement strand
ACACGGACACAAAGAACCCAGGTATCAGCGGTTGAGTGTCAACCTCTCCTGACTCCTATACAAGCCCATTCTTAGTCTATACCTCCCTGTAACATTTCCCACCACCAGATGGTTAATTATCAATCAACAAGTATTTTTACTTACACCTGCCATTTAAACGGTTTCAATGGACGGCTCGCCAGATGGAGTTGTGATTACAATTCATCTGGCATGTCAGGTTAACACCACCACGGGGCCAGGCCAGTAGCTAAAACGGTTTAGATCAGGGCTATATTAAATTCCGGTCCTGAGGGACCGACTGTCCTGCGTGTTAGATGTCTCCCAGCTCCAACATATTAAATTCACGTGAATTAGGTGTTAGAAAGCCTGTTGACAACTCATTTATTTGAATCACTGTATTTATGTATTATCTTAAATGTTTCGGAGGGATGGACTTCCATCACTCAAGCCAAAAGCGTCCTGAGCAACTAAATTGTAATTCCTCTATTAGACCAATTTGAAGTGGACAATATGTATCCAACAAAAATAAGCAATCACTGTAAATTACTTAAGATTTTATTCAAGGGGTGGGGTGGGGGGGGGACTTCTGGAAAATACAATAATTCCCATAGTACACACAAAGGACATAAATTAGAGAGGTGTGGCAAAGACATCGGAGGACAAATGTACCCAGTAGGTAGCCAACATGTCACTGCAACAACGCCATCCGTGCCAGTTGCTCCATCCTCATGTGTTGGAGTCTGATGTCACACTGGAAAGGTGAGCGGCCGTCGACACATCATCCATTCATGAACCTCAAAAGGATAACGGGAATAATACAAGATGCAAAAGAGGAAAACTGCCCTCAAAATAAACCATAAATATTCATATTGATGCACATTGGTTTAAGAAAAAAAAAAAGAAATTGCTTCTGTAAACATTGTCAACATAACATGGTGCGCATTACGATTTAAAAACCACTGCAGTCGCATATTTATTTTAAAAGGTTACATAAAAAAAAAAAAAAATCAGATGTAGCAAAACAAAACCTAAACAAAGTTGGCCCTCCTTTCCAAAGTGGTTCAGTAACACTGCTATTTAAATGTATTACGAGATGGTGAATGCATTTTATTCCACGGTTTCATGTCCCAACTGGAAAAAAGGAAAGACACCAACTCAACAAAGCAGAAAGTCAGACAGACGGTCTACTTGAGGTGCGGAGACAGAACAGGTATTCCTTTTGACTTCCATTTCGCTTTGAAGTCCCCACATGCATTCGCAACACCGAGGTGTTGTCTAAAACGATACGGAATGGATCCTGTCTAACGTTGGACAGCCATCCACGTTGAATAAAATGCTGAATGTCACAGCAAGAGCAGAACCGCAATTCTGGTTTTATAGAAGGAAGAAAAATAAAACTAAATACAAATTCAATCAGCACAATACTGTGGAGTACATATACATGTCCTAAAACAGTGGCATGTGTATTTTAAATCCAAAACTGTGTACAATATTGAATCGAATTAACAAATAACCAGTAATTGCCTGTCTGAGAAAACAAATAAAAATAAAAACACGAACAAACAAAAATAAAACCGATTCCAAGAGGTCCAATATTGAATTGTGTTGTCTGCAACGACGCAGGGTGTTGCTACAGTACGTAGAGTGTCTTCTTTGACGTGTCAAAGCCCATGGAAAAGGAAGGGGGGGTTGTGAAACGGAATTTACGTGGGCTCTGCAGGTAGCCACCTATTTAAGGCCGCTGTTGAGCACAATATGAAACAAAACTGCATGACATTAGACTAGCATGTTGTTTTAAACGTTACACCACCTTGGTAGGAAGCAAACCGGGAGATTTCCTTTACAGCTTGAGACATTCCCGCTATTCTGTGCTTCCCCAAAGGACCATGCATACTAATATGTAGGTGCCCTTATTCATGTATTGTTCCCTCAAGAGCCATGTAAAGAGAGTCACATCATCTCCGTTCACTCCAATGGACCGTTTTTTTTTTTCCCCGCAACAATGGCGGATTGTGGAGCCTCAAAAAGATCCCGGAAGTTAGCCACAAATACTCAAAGTACCCTATAAATTATACTGTAAATGTAAATTGGTGCATTTATTGACTACTAATTACCAAAACATTAAGTTATATATTAGTATATATATCAATTCAAATTGCCCACCAAGCACTTCCTGGAATTATTTTGCCTCTCCATTAACAATGTTACTGTTGAAAATGTCACACGTCCGTTGGCGCAACTCTCTTCTCCATGGCTCTGGTTCCCTTCAATGGTTGACATGCTACCGTTAACGGCCAACCAATTAAAATTCTGCAATTGTAATTCACAGTATATTAGCCCTACTCTTGACTACTTATGACTGCAACAAAATCAAAACGGTGATCCCTGCTTTTTTTCAATTTTATGTAATTTGTATGCAAGTCGCATACAACATGTACAGTGTACGAGAGGACGGGTAGAATTTCATCGTTTGCACAAATCTGCCAGCCATAAAAGGGGGGCTTCTCTAGTCCGACGTAGCCTTTAGGAGGCAACGTGGTACGTGTCGAAGTTCACAGAGTTGGAAAAAAGTGACTAGAATGGGTCTACAGTCCAGTGGTCCACAAAGGTAGGAGGTACAAGAAGGTACGAGAAGCTGGAGCCAGACACGAATTTGAGATTGTTTAATGGTACCCTTAAGAAATACTTGACAAGCAAAACTAACCTGTTGCAAAACGGGTGCATATTTAACCTGAACAGGACCTGTACTAAGAGGTAACGGACAGCTACGCTCAACTGAAAACCTGCTTCACCTCCTCCAAAGCCTGTTGACGAGGACATTTGGCCGTTTCTCCTCAATTGCTCTCATCGCCTCTCCTTTCCCACCGACGTGCACTCTGCGCTCACAATGCTACGTTAAAACTATGACACATACAGGTTTACCGTATCCACAGCGGAGGGGGTGTGGGGGTGGAAGTAGCCACGTGTGTGTGTGTGTGGAGACGGGATGCTTGAGAGGGCATTGTCTCCCTCTGGTGTAGGCTTGGTGACAATGTCCAAAAGAAGGCAGACCGCCACCCAATGCAACCCTTATATTAATACCCCCCCCCCCCATGATTATAGGCCGATCCATGTCTTTCATAAAACACACACACACGCGTTATATCCTGCACCACGGTGAGGGGATTAGTACTCCGCCACAGGGCTCAACAAGTCTCGTTTTCTCCATCCGTCGTCGTGTAGTAATAGTCGTCGTCTGTCGGTCGCTGCTTGGGCGCGGTCGTCGTGGTGACCCCGGCGAACGCAACCGCCCTACCAGCTCATCAGCGAGGTGCGGCCCAGCGTCATGAAGTACACCTGGCTGGCCCCGCCAGAGCGGACGGAGGCGAAGAAGACCTGGAGGAGACGACATCAAGCGTTACAGCGGGCCACTTGAGGGTTAGTGGTCCTCCACCATGGTCCTGGGGATCTACTACCCTGCATGTTCTAGACCAAAGGTCCTCAACCATGGTCCTGGGGATCTACTGGGGATCTACTACCCTGCATGTTTAAGACCAAACGCTTAACTAAGCAACCACCTAACAGCCTACTCACCTTGTCGTTCCTCTCACAGAGAAACTTGAGTCTCTGGGCTCTCTTGTGCATGAACACCCCGTCCAGGTGACCTGTCTCCACAGAGCGGATCTCTATGGCCTTCTCTCCCCAGCCCATGATCTGGTTTGACCTAATGTAGGCTGCAGAGGGACACGTGAACACCTCACTTGGGTGTAGTGGTGGAACAAACTATATAATAAAGCTCAGGAGATGCAAACGTTTTAAACAGTAACTGCACTATAATATATTACTTACATTTTTTAAGCTGTTAACTAAATAACATGACTGAACTGTGGTGACACATCGATTCAATGCTGGTGTTAATATTGTCAAAATTACAGTTTTTATTTAAAACAAAATATGAAAAATATGAAAAAATAAAAATATTTATGAGTTGAAAACGGCTCTGCACACCATATCCGTTTTAAATCGCCCAAGGTCCTCGCTTGTCTCAGAGCGTACATTTGGTTCACTCGTGGTCTCCATGTCTATGTCTGAGGCTTTGGTTGCCTAGGATACAGAGGTTCCACACCTTTTCCACGCCAAGGCCCCCCAAATAGTATTAGCTTGATAGCTTCTGGCCGGGGCCCCCCTTTAGAGAGATGTTTTTAAAACCCTTTCCCCATTTCCTTACTTTAATTTAATGCAATAAAAAAGTAATTTTATATTTCAATTATTTTGTCATTCCATTGGATTCAACGTTACCATTTTCTTTTCTAAAGGTTTCAGTTGCGTTTAACAACATGAGCGCATGCAGTTACCAGATCAACACTGACCATTTGTGATTCCTGGCAGGCAATTAGAAAGTGGAACGGTAAATAAGATATGCTGTATATTATTCTGTTCTGTTTTATAATAAACACATCCTTGGTGATGTTGATCTGGTAACTGTATGCGCTCATGTTGTTAAACTCAACTCAAACACTGCATATAAAACTTGCATGCATGTGTGAATGTGTGCGTGTGTGCGCATGCATTTGTGCGTGCAGCCGTACCCACGGAGGTGGGCATCTCGCCCCACTGCAGCACCACATCCTTGGTGATACGCCCGTAGGTGTTGACGTAGACCCCCTCGTCCTCGTAGCACACCAGCAGCTCGATGCCGTCCGTGTTGGGCAGGATTATGATGGCGTGGGACTGGATGCTGGTCTGGATCTGGGGGGGGTTGGAAGGAGGAGGGGTGTTCAGCTGGCTGTTACGCAGAACTTTTTCATGCAGTCTGTACCAAATGCACGCACAAAAATTGGGGAAAATGGCATTTGTGTATGCTGTACACTTGAATATGAATATGCTGCAGAGCGGCTTGAAATGTAACTCATTTCATTACGCTAAATGCTTTTAAATCTAAAATGAAAGACATGTAAGATGTCAATGTTTTAAATGATTGAGTATCTTATGTTGTGATCTTACAATTGTGTATCATTTTGTATTTTATGTCTGTAACCGTTTTTGTGCTGCTGCCCATCTTGGCCAGGACTCCCTTGAGAAAAAGAGATCTTTAATCTCAATGGGTACTTCCTGGTTAGATTAAGGTTCAACAACATTATTAAAAACACGGGCACATCTCGTGCACTAAAGCAGCCCAAACCTTTCAGCTCACGACCCCCAAAAGAAACAGTGCCAGAGACTTATGACCCCCGTTATCCCCAGAGGTAGTAGAAGCATAACCATTTTTTCTGATAGCATTTGTATATAGGCTAGCAGCAGAATGCTTCTAACACTTATAGCTAAAATATGATATTTGCAATCATTTTAAAATGTTATTTCATTTCTGAGAATCATCTCGTGACCCCCTCCCTCTGTGTCTCGTGACCCCCAGAGCCCAGGGGGGTCCCGACCTCCACTTTGAGGACACAAGGTCTGAGGTCTCACAAGGCTATCTGATATTGAGTCAGGTGTGTTGGAGCAGGGAGACATCTAACACATGCAGGACAGGGGGTCTCTGGGAGCAGGGTTGGGGGACACTGCACTGAAGCAAGTGGTTTACACCCTTGACAGCTTATTCATATTTCAGCAAACCCCCCCCCCCCAAGTCCTAGTCCTCGCAGGAGAAAGAGGAAATTAAGAAATTTTCCTTTAGGACGCCCCCCCATCTCACTTAAATGTATTGCCTTGGTGATCATAGTTATGTTACCATTTAAATTTGATTGATCATGTTTTTATCTACCTAATCAAAGTTTGCCAAAAATAAAATGCTTCACTTTTAAATAAATTTTTTTTCTATTTTTATACATAATTAATAAAAACACTATAAGCAAGTGAAGGATATTATCCAGAAAGCACTTACGTGTGTCGGCAGATAAATGTCATAGACCGCCCCAGAGTCCACATCCACGGCGTGGAATCCCGAGCAGGACCCATAGATGACCTTTAACCTCTGACCTTCCTCGACAGTTAAGTCAACCAGCAGGGGCTTGTGCACCAAGTCACCAAAAGACTGAACGCAAACACAAATATTCACTTTGGTGGTAAAACTTTGCTTAATACAAAACAGGCCTTTAAAGAAAGACTGTTGATATTTGAACCCGATCAAAAAAGTTTGGTGCCATAGGGCGCCCCCTCAGAAGTCCCGCCCACCACATTGGAAACACTGCCATGGCTGGGAAATAGTTGACTACCGTGGACTCGCGGTGTTCCGGACAGAATCTAACGTGCAGTGAATTTAAACAAGGCTCAAACAAGAACGAACGAAGCGACGGTTAATGTGATTGTATCACTGTTGCCAGAAAGGGCTTGGCAACATTCTCAGCTTTGACTGACATGCTGTTGGACCAATAGTATTTGTTCATTCAATAAGAAAATCACGGTGTTCCGTTCTTGTATGCCAACGCTGTAGCGGTTGATTCTCTCCACCAGGTGAGTGAAAGTGGAAAACGGAAACGCCGTGAGTCTACGGTACACCTTTAAGTCAGTACGACCTCCCCTTAGCCACTTAGCATTTCCTGTTTTCACACAGGGTCTCTCTGGTGACTCTCAGGTGAAGTGATGTGTCACTGCCATGGGGTCACTCTCACCTTGAATGCCATGAATTTGTGGTAGGGTTTGGGCGCCCAGGCGTACACCTCCACGGAGTTCTTCAGGGCCAGCACCAAGAACTTAATCCTTTCATACTTTACTGGAGAGGAAGAAAACAAGGTGTAACTCGTCTAGTGTTCCACGGGAGAAATGGCAGCCCGTGACAAAAGTGCAATGAAAAAACGCGTGTAGAGACGCAATGCGCGGCTTCACCACTAGATGACGCCACATGCAGGCATCACATGTAGCCCAGAAGAAGAAGCAGCAGCAGCAGCTACATACCAACTTTGTAATGGACACAGCCCTCCAGGTCGCCCACGGTAACCCAGCCCTGTTTCTTCTCAACCTCTGGGTCGTTGTGCAAAATCTTGTTCCTCAGCCAGGACAGGTAGTACACACGCAGTTTGTTCTTCTTCCCTGCGACACGGGAAGACAATATAATACAATATACTCTTGTATAATTCTGAATGTAGCTCTATAGGAGAATTCTGAAACGGCATGTACGCCCCTCCACCCAAAAGAGCCAATCGTCAGCTTAGTAACTGCCAAGCGGTAACCTATTTAACCAATCATGTGGTTGCATTGACACAAGCGGACTGTTATGCATTTGTAGTAGTATAACCTGTGGAAAAACTGCTTTTTAAACCTTATTTTGGGGCAAATTCACCAAATGTTTGAAGCGTTTATCAAATTTGAATAGCGCTTGTATACATGCAGTTTTTATGTCCCAATGACCCTTAAAAGTGAAGTTATGGCTCTCCCTATTCATTTCAATAGTCTTCCTAACAAGTGCCCGGAGTCATTTCAAAGATGGCTGCAGAGTGGTGACACCTTCCTATAAGGACTTTGGTATGGATCGCCTCGTGAGACCATGCTGATCTTGCAAGCTTCAGTTTGACTTCGCCCCGAGAATCAGCGTGGAGAGCAGAAAACTGTCGCGCTCGAGTTCGATCCACACGAGGCTCTGACCAATCACATTAACCGACAGTGTTAAGACAGTCGTTGTCTGTTCACCCAATCACCTGTCATGTATTATGTCAACCCGTCCAGGGCCTTCCCTTTTCTAAACTGTTTCAATAGACGGCTTCCCAGATGGCTGTGTGTTAACAAACCATCTGGTGCATCAAGTTGGGTAAACAGGTGCTTTCCATGTACCCAGTAGAATTACTAAGATACCAGAGATTCTACTGGAGAAAATGACACACTTAATATATACATTTAATCCAGCGTAAATACCCGATATGGTGACCAGCACGTTGAGTCCCTCCAGAACGTCCATCTGTTGGATACGCCTCCTGTTGATCAGAGGGTAGACCTTCCCTTGGCCGCTGCGGTCCAGCAACATCAGACCGCTCTCCGTCCCCACAAGCAGGTTCACTCCTGTGTGCGCACACAGTTTACGAATCATTTCTTAATTTCCGTTTCAGATAATGTTCATGTACACGTCCACAGTGAGCATCAGATCCTATACGTCCTTAATGGCATTATTACTTTAACTTCTCCGGCACATGTAAACATGAATAAAGTAATTCTCAGGTGGTGTGCTTCATCCCTATTACCTGACAAACTCAATGCACATCCGTTAGTGAATCACCAGCGTATTACACTGTAGCAGTACAGTCATCACTGAGCTACACTGTACTACAGGTGTATGGCCACAGGGTGGCAGTAGAGTCACTACTGAGCTACACTGTACTACAGGTGTAAGGCCACATGGTGGAAGTAGAGTCACTACTGAGCTACACTGTACTACAGGTGTAAGGCCACATGGTGGCAGTAGAGTCACTACTGAGCTACTGTACTACAGGTGTAAGGCCACAGGGTGGCAGTAGAGCCATCACTGCATTTTAAAAACACAAGGCATTTTGAAGTTGTAATTCAACTTCATCCTTAAAACCTGCATGCTACAAACAAGTCTACCAAGTAGCATGCAGAATTGATTTTAAGACTCTTCTCCTTACATATAAGGTGGTACATGGGCTAGGACCACGCTATTTCTCTCTAGCAATGGTCAATGACATACCCACCAGAACACTAAGGTCATCTGACAGTGGTTTACTGAAAGTTTCTAGTAGGAGCAAGAAAATCAGTGATGCAGCCTTTATTAACTATTCCCTCAAGCTATGGAACTCACTACCTAAATCTGGCTCAGCAAATATATAAAAAAAAAAGAAGCTTGTAACTGCAATACTCTGCACTGCTAAACTGCTACAGGAAATGGAGCATGTGCAACGTGACTGTTGTCTAGCTTAATCTGCTGTCATCATATTTTACGTCTTACTATATTTTAGTTGTCATGTTATTTCAGTATCATTATGTAAAAATCTCATTGCCGTACCGGTGTTGTGGTGGGGAAAATAATCTGTTGCAGACCCGTTTGGAACAGTGATCAGAGACAGATTGCTGTCTGTCTATCAATCCCACCGAACAAGCAAAGTCTAATAGTCTGTATATAGTTGCTTGGTGAATATACATTCAGGGTCTGTATATATGAGGCTATAGTGCACCCTCATATGCGTACGAGGGAGTCTTGGTAATTCCTACATTGAGGTTAGTGGGTACAAGGGGATATAACCACCCATAAAAGACATGTACTTATAACTAAACTGCTAGTGGAATACCTTCTGACATAGCAACACAAAGGATACATCTCTTACATTTCTTTCATCTGATTCCTTTAACCATTTTTATTAACGTATGTAATTTCAGTATGTTATGTATCTTCATTGTATTTCTTTATTCAATAAATTGATTTATTTTTTACTCTGATTCCTTTAACTATTTTTATTAATGTCTTTTTCTCTGTACATCTGTATGTTGCTACTGTACATGTGTTCCCTCTCCGTAAAGCACTTCTGTATGAAAAGTGCTATATAAAAAAGATGATTATTATTATTATTATTATTATTATTATTATTATTGTGTAAGGCCGTACCCCAGAGCGCGGCACACAGAATCTCAGAGTTGAATCTCTTCTTGTATTTGCGAATCTCTGGGGTGTCGCTCTGGGGGCGCGTGTTGACCGGGTTCACGTTCACCACCGAGCCTTTGCGGGACGGGTCGGACCGCAGGGCGTCCGCCAGGCGCCCGTCTTGCCCGAAGGCCGCTGAGGAGAGGAGGGGGAAGGGGGGGGGGGGGGAGTCACCGACTGCATGTGGAGGCTGACGTAGGCAGTGCCCAGAAAGATATAGCTCGTCGTTCCTTCAAGGAGAGGTTGCTGACTGACCCCGTGACCTTTAACCTGTGACCTATCCACCTACCCATGTTATTGAGGGAGCTTCCGCTGGAGGGGGAGATCTGGAGGAGCCGAGGGTCGATGAACGGGGTGAAGGAGGACGAGGACTTGTGTTTGGTCAGGGTGTTGCTGGCTGACTGGGTCTGATGGGGAGACAGGCGGGGTTAGAGAACGCCTGACAGACCCTCTGGACCCACCAGGGCAGGCCCGTGTTGACGAATCACAAAACACAATACCTCAGTAGGCAGAACATGTTATGTTACCGTGGTGATGCTCTTTCTGACCAAGAAAAGAACAGAAACCGGTCACACTATTTCAGAAACCATAACACTTGATGGGTCTCTGTCTCTCATTTGAAAAAAGCTGAGATTCTCATGATAAATATTTTGTTATTGTTATTAATATATATTGTTGTCAATTAACATGGGTGTGACAAACCTACACGGTGCTGGTGTCACTAATGATGAGAGATAGCAGCAGTAAAACCGTAGAGATGCATTGCATCAGTGTCAAGTCTAGTGAATTTAGTTTACAGGCATGACTATCGACTATAATCTTAATTCACAACAGAAAAAGACCATCTAAGTTATGTCACTACTTAGCATTATCGTTATTATTCTGTAAACAAAGCAACAATTACAGTATATTCCATTTCTGTTGAGGTCAGAAAGCAACATTGGCATAACAAAACAAATATGTTCAGTTAATACACAAAAATAATTAATAGCATGTTAAATATAAATATAATAATTCTCAATGCACAAAAACCATCACATGCATTATTTTACACTACATTGGAAAACATGAAGTCAGGAAATGAGAAATTACTCAAGCAGTTGTTAGTTGTTAAATTCACCACCCTAGACGAATGTATTTAATAAAATAAGTGTGCCACATCCTCAACTAAATCCTTCTTGGGAGATTAAGGACACACTAACTCAAGTTATGAAGTGTGATACTTCATACACCACAATAGCAATATTTCTACTGGAACATTATAAGTTTGAATAGTAAATGGTCAGTTTGAAAATTATCACCACCATTACATTAAACAGACAACACTCCATTCCCCATACAAGATGCCACAGCAAATCCGCCACAAGGAAACCCATATGTAGCTCATGTCATGACAGTGTTCCACCACCAGATGGAACCGGTGTAAATGCAGCGCAGCAAGAGTGAGAAGCCAGAGCAAAGCAGAAAGACAGTGAGTCACACCAGATGTCAGCCAGGCCAGTAGGGGGCAGAGATGAGTCAGAGAGAAGTCAGGACAGTGAAGTGGCAGTAGACACAGGACATGTACAGACTCAAACATGGAGGTATGCTGGCAGATCCAGTTGTAGTTACTCAGGAGTGTTATCGAGTTGTAATATTCTAAACTGGGCATCTTATCCAGTATTTGACGCAGGCTTTCATTTGAAATGTAGCGCCAGCGTTTATACATTACGTATAAAACAAAATAAACTCTATTTGTGTATTTGTGTCTGGGCATCTTATCCAGTATTTGAACCCAGGTATGCAGACCTTGCATGTGAGTCTGCACGCTATGTCTATAAACCATTCCTGGCTTCAGGTGTGGGGTGGAGATGGGGCAGAGCCATGTAGAAAAGAGAGTTGTGTCAACTCTGTTCACTCCAATGGACCGTTAATTTATTTATTTATTTTTCCTCCACAGCAATGGTGGATCGTGGAACCTTAGAACAGCTCACGGAAGATAGCCGCAATATAAAATATATTAGAAATGTAAATCGATGCATTTATTGACTACGTGATGACCGTTACATTCACAAGCTACATTAATTGCCATCTTAGAGAGTTAGTCTCATTTACTGCTTTTATACAGTATTATTCTAACTTGGATGTACGCACGTCTAGCTGTTGATGTTTAAAATTATTCATATTATACAGGTTTTTTGGGGGAATCGCTGATGCTGATGATTATTGAAGTGTAATGTTTTATTATTTATAACTTATTTATATTCTCATTGTAAATGTGTTTGAAGCTATGTTGGTTGCAGCTGTCTTGGCCAGGATGCTTTTGTAAATTAGAATATTAATGTCAATAAATAAACGTATAATAATAATAATAATAATAATAATAATAATAATAATTCATTAGTTATGGTATCTGTATTTATTGGTTCCATTGCCCACCAAGCACTTCCTGGAACTGTTTTGCGTCTCCATGCATCATGTGACCATTAAGAATATTAAACTCTCTTCTCCATGGCTCTGGGGTGGGGTGGGGTGGGGGTGGGCATACCTCCATGGCAGTCAGCTTGTCCAGGGGGTTCTGGGGGAGCATGGCCACGCTGGCATGACCGGATGGTGGGTGGAAGGAAGGGGAGGAGGAGGAGGTGGGGATGGATGGCGTGGAGGAGGGAGAGGAGCGGTGGCTCTGCTGGATAAGGTCTGGGAGGAGGTGTATGCGGCCGGCAAAGCCGTTCCTCTCCGGGAGGCCCGGGCCGGCCGGGGGGGCCACAGTGTGGGGGGCGGCCGGCCGCCTGTCGCTGGGGTTCTGGAAGCAGACACAGGCACAGGTGGGCTCCAGGGCAGGGCAGGGGGGGGGGGGGGCTCCGGCCCCATCCCAACCGGCGGTGTTACGCCTTAACACCCACCCCCCCCGCACCCTGGCGTTTGTCTGCTGCCAGGGTCTCCCAAAGTATCGGAAAAGATTGGCAGAAAGACTTCCTGGCTTATTCCTCTCGATTTATCGAAGGAAAATACCAATGTTGTCCCATTACAGTCTCAACATACCGTAGCTTTAAGCCAACATATGACCAAACTTTGTTCAATCATTTATTGCTCATCTTCGGAGGAAGAATGTGGACTCTCAGTTACGGAACTTGTTTACTCTAATTGGCTTGCATCTTTTTGCTGAACAGGTGTAGGCAGCTTTAAAGTATACCTATATGACTTTCTGTCACTAGATGGCACACTAAGCACACCAGTGTCCCAGACCAGAACAAATGCCTTCGTGGGCCACACACACAGTCCGCTAAGTATTCTTATTTCTGCTGCTTCGTTGTGTCTGCGTTATGTTTATGATCGCCAAGCTCTTCTTCTGCATCCTAAACTCAGTAGAAGTGTTGCTAAAGTATGACTTGGTGCAGCAAACTCCAAACGTCCCTTCCCTTTTATCCAATGTACCTCTAAACCTGCATTGCCTACCTATTACCCTATTCCTGTAAAAAATGTACCATCCACCTTTAGAAATAAAGTTAGACATAGAGACAAACCGCATTTAAGTCCCACCCACATTCAGTAGCTCTCCATTGACGTTGCATCGCGTTAAGCTAACGTAATTTTTGACTTCTACCCAAAATGTTAAACATACATAAAAGCTGCTGTGTGACAGGATGCACAACCCACAAGGCGAATAACCCAAAACTAAGCTTGCATATCCCGTCCAAAAAAAGAAAAAAATAACAAAAGAATCAAGGTTTATGGAGAGAAAAGCACATAGAGGCAACAATACCTGAGGCTTTATCAGGGGGAAATTGGTAAACAGTGGGATCCTGATACTCAATATGCCTACGTGTGGTGAAATAATTACTATTTTACCAGTCCAAGCATTTGGCACTGCGGTGCCGTTTGTGTCTACACAGGCGTAGGTGTCAACATGATGGGTCGTCTCCATTGCCTGTATCCACTTTGGTCTCCTTTACTACAACTTATTTTGGTTAAACCGGTTATGAAAACGTAGTTCTGTGTTCGTTATCTTGCACTGCCTGCCCCCCCTCCCGATGGGCGTGGTTTTCAGGATATGACTTAGCATATGAGGTACGTCTCCATTGACACGTTTCTCACGAGCAAAGTCAACTCCTGCCAAGAACAACAAGTCTGGAGGCTGTGTAGGTTGTCAACGCAACAGCCCAGAGCAGAGAGATAGGGGGGAGGGGGGTTCCTGCTACCTGTCTGAGGACCAGGGTGCCATCTTTGGAGGGGGTGGTGGCCGGGTCGCTCTCGGAGTCGTCGGCCAGCATGGTCTTCAGGGACTCCGTCTCCCCGTTGCTCAGCCTCCTGTAGAAGCCATGGGAAAATCTGACGTCCACAACCAGACCGCTGTTAATAACATGCAGTGGAGACGTGCACAGCCTCGACAAGCACGTTCTGCATGTGGACGCGCGAGTAGGCCGACTGACAGCAGACCACAATGCCACACACACACACACACACAATGTACACACACAGTGCACACGCACTGACATATAGACTCATGCATGCGCACACACATATACACTCTTGCGCACGCTCACATACAGACTCACTCACATACAGACTCATGCAAGTACACACACACACACACACACACACACAGAATATTCTACGGTGACTGAAATGTGACTGCTTTGCAAACAATGAAGGGCTGGTGATCAGCGTTAACAATGGCTTTGTATTACATGACAATGGCATTAATAAATATCGTCATGTACTCCAATCCAGGTGAACAAAGTAAGATTTGTACCTCAAATTAGCCTGTGTGTCAATATACTGCATGTGTTTATGGTATTATAACCTACTGTAGGTTCAATTCATTCTCATATTTATTTTTCTCTTTGTTGGGTTCTCTGCTTTTGTCATCAGTCCATACAAGTTGGAGTTTTGGACTGGCTATTGGCCAATCAGTAGCTTGAGTGTTTTGATTCGCTGATTGTTGCCGCTCAGATGAGCGTCAATCTTAGGACACCTTTAATTTAGGCAACAGAAAGCCAGCGGACTGAGAAACTATAGAGGTCAAGCTTACTTAGGGCACCTTTAATTTAGGCAACAGAAAGCCAGCGGAATGAGAAATAATGGTGGTAGACCAACACAGAGGCAAAATGGCCGCCCATCGACCTACCCGGCCCGGGAGTCTTCCGCCCCCGACGTCGACTCCTCCCCGGCCTCCTGGTCCACCTCCTCGTCGTCATCCTCGTCGGTGGTGGCCGAGTCGTCGCTGGACGAGGAGTAGTCCGTCACTTTGTTGGGGATGCGGACGTCGTCCACGGCACGCAGCTCTTTGGCCAGGGCAGTCAGGTCCTACACACGAGCACACACACACAGTTAGGCGTGCTTCCAAATCATAGCACTGCTAGTAGCTACGAGTTGTGTAGACCATGAGAAGGTTTCATGCTGATGTATTTAGGTTCATGGAAGTCTAGATGGGTAAAATCATTTAAATATTTTAAACAAAAGTATTAATAAAAAGATAATTTTAGAGTACATTTGCTAGTTTCTGAGTGAAGAGTGACATGGCATTTAGAGAGTTTGAATGATCACTTTCTTGCATGCAATTCACTATATTTTGACACATTCTATTTATTGACATTTCTAAACCAGAACGCTAAAGAACAAGCCTTGCAATTAATTCCAAGTCAGTGAGCAAGATGTACATGAGCAAGACGGACAAAGTGACGTTTCCTTCTACACTGAATGTAGGACAGTCTGGTGAATCAAAGTGTCACTGACATATGCTAGGAAACAGCAAACGCGTGCAGTTCATTCAGTTGTTACCCAGTTGTGGTGATGCGGTGCGTGACAGTGACATGATATAGGAGGATGGTATCAGCCAGTTGTGTGGCAGGCAGTAACTAATGTTAGTCCAGAACAAATGTTAATTGAATTTGCCCTTTCAGAATCATTACAACGAGGGCAGCGGGAGCATAACAATAGCGATGCACGTGCCAACCAGCTTGACTGGCTTACCGCGTCACCCTGAGACATTCCACAGCGGTCACATATGCGTGACATCACGCGCAGCGGGGATTTGGATAAAGAGAGCAGTTCATTGTAGAAAACAATGGGACAAAAATAAATAATATTTCAAAACAGATGCTTCCCATTAATCGTATCCTCTTGGAAAATGTGCGTCTGTGTCGGCCATGCCGGGCTAACTCGTCTTGAAGGTTGGTGGAAATTAAGATTCGAGTGCTGAGAGATAAACCCTTACACACTCGGTTGACACTACTTAAAGGTTTAGCCAGCTACTGCAAGCTAATTGTAAGCTAATACGTCACCAATTATCTCTTGACATTTCATTATCTTTTAGTTAAATAGTCCGATACTTCTACACAGCCCTGTCTCCATAAATACGAACATAAACAAAGAATACCCTCACAACAAGAAAGCCGTAGTACTACGCAATGTGTATCAATATGCAGGGGATATTGTTAGGATACGAGCTCAGAATTAGCAAGTGTTCTGCAAGTCCTCGCATTCTCCCTGGTCTTTGTTGGAGCAGTGTAAGCTGCTAATTGTGTTGTGTTCCTTCATTTGGATTAGAAATAAACCCCTGAAACTGCCTGTGTCGTCTTGTTATTATTATGTTATCCAATTTATTCTGGTCCAGTACCGCAGACATAAAGTCCCAGGCCAGGGGGAGTCTCCCTGCTCCAACACACCCCATTCAAATGAATGGGTCGTTACATGGTTTCTGCAGAGATTGATAACGGCCCGTTCAATGCAGTGGGAGCAGAGAGACATCTAAAACATGCAGTGGGTCCCCAGGACCATGATTTGACAGCCCTGTCATATGCATCATATTACACATACGGTGCATGTTTGAGGAAGTATCAAGGCTACCTTGCAGTGCCATGGCTTGAATATTACTTTTAATTAAGACTACTGAGAAATGTACTTACAGCTGGGCGATTTGGTCTGGCAAGGTTTTTGTCATCAGGTTTTTTGGTTGCGTTCTCCGGCCTTTGATGAGGAGACCCTTCAGACTTGGATGAAGCTGTGAGGAAAAACACCAAGGGATATTTGTAAGAAAGTGAAACACATAATAAATGTAGGCCAGAATATTAGGACTCTGAACCTGCCCTCAATTTTAATGCAGTTTGTGTCAGAAAATATAACACCAATGTGATAAAAGAGAAAAAAATTTGAAATAAACAGAACAATGTCCTGGCTTGGATTAATGTACAGATGTAAATATGGATAGAAGCAGGTTAAAATCCAGTTCTGAACTGTAAAATTAGCAATGTATTTACCTATGCCAACAAAACAAATGTATATGTACAATGTACATAGTGTATGTACTGTATGACAGTGTACATATACACCTTCTAGTTTGACTATTTAAAGGAAGTGTAAAGGATGGCAAACAAACGTTTGCAGAACATACGGCAAGTACTGCAAACAAGGTTTATTAGTTAACTGATAAGATACATATATTGCAACAACTTTAGTACAGTAACTGTATAGTTGTAGGCATATACAACACTTATTTTCAGCTGTTAAATACACGTAGAGCCAGAGCACTCTGGCTATATGGTCTTGCATGATTGGTCTTGCTCACTCCACGTGAAGAACACTCATGTCAGAATGACATGCTTGTCCCTGCACAAGACCTAGGTCTTGAGATGTGAAACAGGGTACACCTGTGTATCGAGCCTTGTTCCTGTTCACACATGACCAGGGGTGTAAGAAAATATTGTTACATCCGAGTATCGCGATATTACGGTTTGCGATACAGTATCGATTCTCTAAATCACGGTATCGATATAAAAATAAACCATTTTATTTTTATTTTTAACTCAAAATGCATTAACCTCAAAAGAGGAAAGATGCTCGTTACCAGATAAAGCTAATTTCCATCAGCAGTCCCTGAATAAGTTTACATATAAGTGTTTATTTTTTTGCAGCAGCACCACTCATTAGCATTGCTATGACAGTTTTCCATAGGAAATCGCAATATATCGAACCGTGGCCCATGTACCGTACCAGGGGACAGAGTGTGACAAGGGGCTTTAGTACAGTACCGGGGGACTCACAGCGGGGCCGGAAGCGGTCGGCCGGACTGGCCTGGGCGCTGGACTGGCCTGAGGAACTGCCGCTGCCTGGGCGGGACTGGAGCTTCTCCACGCGGTCCCACATCGGACGGGGATCCACACTGCTGATGACGCAGCAGGAGAGAGAGAGACCGGCGTTAGCGTGCCACAGTACACACCTAGCTAGCTAGCTAGTTACAAGCTACAACCTCAGTGAGAGAATTCTGAGGGGTTTTCAGGGCTTAAAAATGGGGCGGTTCACATTATATTTTCTGGATAATATGTCAGCAATTTGTCAGTGTAAATGATAAAAGGTATTTGTAAACAAAATGTTATGTCAAACAGGGCTCTACGAACTTCACTAACCTTAGCAAACATTCCCTCTACTTAACGCACACCATACGTGCAATATAAGAACATGCCAGCACTGTTCAAAATATGTTCTTGACAATGTTCGTGTCAAACCTGAAACCTGTCCGTCCGGTTTGCAAATGCAAATCGCAAATCACCACACATCACGTGTGTGCGCACGTGCATGTGTGTATCTACACCTCAGAAGCACCGCAATGTTTTGAGCCCAGGCTCATTCAATGCCGGCCGTCTCCATAGCTACCTGCCGGCGTTTCTTGTGGCAGGTTGGTTGCTAGGCTGCGTTGGCAAGGGGGACTCCCGACGGGACAACACCGGGGACCTGGATGTGGTCCTGAGTGGAACCTGGGGAACACACACAGACGCGTTCTTATACTGATGCACCCTGCGCATGCGTGCGACAGAGATTTGTCCCAAGCGGGACTCGAACCCCGCTCCCACTGGTTAGAGAGCGAACGCCTTAGCAAGGGAGACAAGAGCCCCAGGGCTCTAGCATCTGTCACTAGAGCGTTCTTGAGGTGTCACAGAATGAGGTTTACGTACAGTAGCTTACGGCGCAGCGTCCCAAATCCAAACGCCATCACAAGCATTTCAAGTATCGTCAATGTGGTATGTAAACTCGGTTTCTCCTGGTCACATTTAATACACGTCCCAGAAATTGGTGCACGGGGTGTTTCTGTCTAGGTTCACGCATACGTCGAGATCGAGCTACCGTAAAACGCTGCAGACGAATGTCTCAAAAAAAAAAAAACCAACTAAATGAAGGGATAATAAATCAAACATGGCGGAGGCACACGGACATGCAGAGAGACAGACAAGGCAATGCAGGCTTGTCAGATCGACTGCAGAGGTGATGGGAGGGTGGATGGGAAGGGCTGCGGGTGTGGGGGGGGGGGGGGTGGGTGGGGGGTGGGGGGGTGACGTGAAGCGGAGGTCCGGCCGTCTTGTCCTTACCCTGGGCGGAACCTCCTCCTCGGCCCGGGGCGGGGCCTGCTGGGGGAGGTGGTGGTGGTGGTGCTGCTTGTGGAGGTTGTTGTTCCCGTGCGGGGGGGGGTGGTCCTGGGGCCGCAGGTGCAGCTGCCCGAAGCTGGAGGCCACGCCCCCCGGCGACGACTCGCTGAAGGACTGGGAGCGCGACACGGCGACGGGCGGAGGAGGAGGAGGAGGAGGAGGAGGTGGAGGAGGAGAAGAAGGGGAGGCGCTG
>JAOEGT010053177.1:0-19155 GCA_025447795.1 Speoplatyrhinus poulsoni | reverse complement strand
CATTCACCCAGTCACACACACATTCATACACCGATGGTGATCGCTGCCATGCAAGGTGCGACCAACCACAGGGAGCAGTTAGGGGTTAAGCATCTTGCTCAAGGATGCTTACAGGTAGGTCAACACCGGGGTTTGAACCCATGACTTCTTGGCTGGAAGCCCAACACCCAGACCACTAGACCATCAAAAACAGTGTTATATACATTATATAACAGATTAGAATACTGGAAAAGTCATTATATTCTATTAAAGGCACTATGAGGAGAAGCCAAATAGTTTTCCCCGAATAAAGACCACATTTCCCATGAGCCTCCTTGCTTCTCCGCGATAAGCTTTCAGTTCACTCAGAAAATCTATAGTTTTTGGTCCACCCTGGCAAGGTTTGAAATGATTGTAATAAAACTACCAGCTTTGTCATCTACGGTCTTATTTTCTTCTGTTTAGCATGCATCACAAAAACATGGAGACTGATTAGGCAATAATGTACAATGCTTTCATTAGCAAAGAAATATAAAATGTTACTATTTAATAATTACTCCTTCAAAAAGTAATTATATTACTTTACTTATTACTGGGCATTAAAAGTACTTTCACAATCAATACCCTGCCTCGCCCCTTCTGAAAATATAAATTTGATATTGAATCCTCTTTATTGAAATACAAATTAACCTTAGGAGTCAACAATCTGCCAAAGTGAAAACATTGCAGCCTCTCAAACCAGGTTGGTTAAATTAGCCTGCCCTAAGTTTGCTAGGACCAGAAATCTCGTTCTTGTAATGCAGCATTACTTGGATGTAATATCATTACTGTTTTGTAAAAAGTAATTAGTTACACTACTAGTTACTGGAAAAAAAAACATTACAGTTACTAGTTACTGCCCAACACTATCCTATACACATGGTAAAAATGCAGGAGAAAGAATGAGTGGAAAAAAGTACAAAACTAGCACAGGGTAAAATATGAACCTTACAGAGCAGTAAGGTTCATAAGTAAAAAGGAACAGTAGTGCTGGGCCTGAACTGATTGTTTCATTTCTACATTTCAACAGTGGAGAGAGGGAGAGGCCTCTCCTGTGAACCCTTCTCTAGCCTTTGGCATAGGGAGTGAGCCTTCATATTACACAGTGGGAGAATGGGCGGAGAGTTACTGCATACGCTTTACTTTCATGCTATTGTACAGTCTCTCTCACCAACGCTGCAACACCCCTCTCTCTCTCTCCCTCTGGACAAACACAGACAATATCTGCTTGTTCGTTATTAATAGGAACTTTTAATTGTATTTCATGTATTGTTTTAGCCGATAACATCTGAACAAAAGTTAGTGTTAATTATCTGCCCGATACTGAACATGCAAGCTATAGCCGCCCACAAGGGCTTCCATGTTAAAAAGTGCCGTTGTGGCTTAATGGGAAAGAGGGCGTGTACATTTGTCAGTGTGTATTTCAATGACGTAAACAGTATCTACCCCAGGGTATGGAGAGCATCCATCTACCAGGCTCCCATAAATCTGAATGACATTAACATTTAAACCGCTCCGCCCCACCACCCCATCTCGGTTGTCTCTGCAGATGGGCCAGAGAGACAGGCGTCCATTTGATTTATCCACACGGCACGCAGTGCTACAGACGAGGCATAAATCTGCGCTCCGTTCACAGGCTGCCTCGGCCACCAGGTTAAGTGAATATCACCTTCTGTCGCTTAAGAGAGCTCCCCATGCACCCTCAGTCTTATTTTTCCCACTTCCATTAAATATGTGTTTCATTTTTGGCCTTATTTGGACGGAAAGTCATTTCCCCCTCTTTTATAGAAGGTCATAAAATATATGGTGGGTTTTTTTTTTGGTGGCACTCTGCATAACATTTACATTTTCTATTGCATAAATGTGATCGGTAGCGCGCAGAACTGAATAAAACATTCACGGTGAAAGCCATTTCTTCTGTGACATTTGGACCTCTATCTATCATCGAATTTTTTTATATGCAGCCAGGGGAACAAACGCTGGTCAAATGTTTAAATGTGGCCTCTCCGTATAAAATGTAAACCCTGCTTTCACATTAACACCCGCTGGCTAGCGGATGGAAATGCTTTTCTGTGCAGAGATAAGAGAAAAGTCAAATGGAAATGACTTGGAGGGCTGTTGTGGGTGCAGTCAGGTGGTGGCGGCCACGAAAATTGAAGCATGTCAGTAAAATTAGAAGGAGCACAGTCGTCTCAACTGTAAATGGGGCAAGGACACTGAAATGTGTTCATTATAGACGGTCCTTTGAATATTCCCTTAGTGTAAAAGCCAGTTACTTGGCAAATTATTAATTCATTTTATATATACTTTTCATTGATCTTTGATAATGACTATAACTCCAACTAAACAAGCATACAGCAACTTAGCAGGTATACATGTAAAACATAGATGGCCTGTAAAATATGGCAGATGACATCTGATTTCCACCATCTGAAGTAAGAGTCCTCTGCATTTACATTCTGTGAGCCTAAGACTTGTTGGTACACTTTGATTTGCGTGTAGCTCTGATAATCAACATTTTCTCGGCAAAAATGATCAATGATGAGTCATGTGATTCATTGTTCTGTCTCCAATTGGCAAATCTCGCAGAGCCATTCTTTACTTTTGTAACGTCTGGAACACGGCGCTGGCTAATTGCACCAAGATTCGCCTACTTGACAGGAGACACATTTTGATTGACATGCACAACGACCAACTACGTAACTCAATTACAAAGTCGGAAGTTAAACTTATACAGAGGAATTTGTTGAGAAACATACCAACTCGACTCTGGCTGTTTTCAGGTACTGTTACATAAGTAGGCTACAGTTTGTGCTTAAAATAAATGTAACAACTGAAATTAGTAAATAATCTACGCACTAGCATCGCACCGAAATTACAGATACAGACTTTATGAGTGACGATGCTAACAGCCAATTATGATCTACTTATCAATTTCGGATAGCGCTGTCAAGTCTACAGGGGTCTGTGTAGTCTCGCAGAGCCATTCTTTACTTAAAGTCTGGGACACAGCGCTGGCTAACTGCCTCAAGATCCGCCTACTTGATAGGAGAGGTATTTTGATTGACATGCACATCAACCAACTACATAACTCAATGACAAAGTTAAACTAATAGAGGAATTTGTTGAGAAACGGTTTTCAGTTATTGTTCTAGATGTTAGATAAGTAGGCTACTGTCAGTGCTTAAATCATGTAACAACTGAAATTAGTAAATAAAGCAGGCTACTGCCCTACCATGGACGGATTAAGGTCCTATGAGGCCCCTGGGCAGAAGCATCTTTAGAGCCCCCCCACCCCACATAACATTCCTATATTTATATATTTTCTTTCTTTTTTATACATATATATAAAGAGACAATGCATTGTTCCAGTACAAGCCTGAAACTGATGTGTTGCACAGAGGGTTAATATCTATAGCTAATTTTCTACTCTTGTTCCTAGTTTAACCTTTCCAAAAAAATTTGATTTTCTACCAACATATTATGGCAGGTCTTCAACGTTTTATGGGCCATATTGTCTGATGGAAACACAACACAGGGACCCCTTATCACATAGGCCTATAGTATTAAATATTTAGTTGCCGGGTCAATGTGTTGGTCCGCCTATAGTGCAAGCAGGCCGCTAACTAAGCCATTTAAATAATTATTGAAAGATTTATACTTATAGTACAGCTTGTATATGTTAATCTGTATGTTCAGACATTTACATTTTTGGATTAAAATAAATTTTGGATCAAATGATTTGGAGGACCGCCTGCAGCACCTCTGAGGACCCCCTATGGGTCCTGGACCCCCTGTTGAAAAGCTATATATAAAAGTATATAATTTTATGAGAAGAGGACACCTGTAGATAACTCATACAGGATTTACAACCATTACTAGTGTAACGGTGGCCAACAGGTAGCTGTGCAGGAAGTTAATCCTCACTCTCCGACACCTCATGGGACGCTCTGGCGACGGAGGCCAAGGTCCACGGGTTTTTGGCCTGCCTTGTAGGAGCGTCCGCTCTCTGCGTGGGAGGTCGGGGTTCAATTCCCGGAGGAGGACGGATGATCTCCGTCACACTAGGCTACATCTGACTGTATTACGTGTATAAGAATGGTTTCATTGTTTGTTTAAATACTGTATCTGTATACTTTATCCAACCCAAAGCAACTTGTGTGAGGTACAAACCTACAAAATAGATATTTAAAACAATTCTAATAATCACTATACACTCACAAGCCATCTTTACCATGCACACCTGTTTTATTATTAAAATGCAACTACTAGCCCACCATCAGCAAATCATGTGGCTGCATGCAACTAAATAGTGTATGGAGTTTGAGTTGTTTGAAAAAATATTAGAACAGGGCATTGATTGTTAGTTCTTAACACATGGCAGTCTATAGGGTTCACAGAGAAAGGTGCGATACATTTACAAAACACATTCAGTGTGTGTAAAAACACGTTACTAATGAAAGAGGTCAGAGAATGATGAGTGCCTTTTAGCCCGATGCCCCTAATAGTCAGAGGCCCCATGCGCCTGGTCCGCAATCTACCGTCCAATCTATACCGTCGCACCGGAATTACAAATAACAATGCTAACAGCCAATGAAAATCTACTTCTCAATTTCGGAAAAGCGCTGTTGAGTTTACAGGGGCATATGTATCAGACGTTCGGCACATTGCATATGTGACGTAGTAGTGCTAATAATGGACAAGAGCCTGAGACACATTATATACCTCTCCTTATGGCCTATTGGGTGCAGAATGGTTGCCCATGGTGAGGACGCTTAATTGGTAACCCAGTTATTACTATATAATTATGCATTAAATATGAGTAACCATCACGAGTTGTAGTTGTATATTTTATACATTACTACTATATATAATAGGCTATTGACTATTATCTTTAAATTCATTAGTTTAATGATTAGCATGATACTAAATACCAATACTAAAGTATTTAACTTCGAGTAGGTTATTCCTTATCATCATTAGGATTTCTAAAGGAAAATATTATTATATATATATTTAATGATCGCTGAATATGCGGAACTGCAATCGCGCACGATGCCCGATAATGACTCGATGGCCTTCCATACAGCATCATATTGAATGGAACCTACCCAATAGCCTACTCATGGACTGATAGACGTATAGCCTTGGTGCATCTGTTCCCTAGCCAAAGCATTCGTTATGTGTGTGTGTGTGTGTGTGTGTGTGTGAGAGAGAGAGAGAGAGAGAGAGAATTTCAATCACCATGTGGAAATATCGGTGGGTATATCTATCTGCCGCGGCGACACAGTCTCTCTGTTCCGTGGAATCAGAAATGAGAAAAAAAAAAAAAAAAAAAAGGAACTGAAAAATTCAGAACGGATGTCGTAGGGGCGGGACTGCGCAATGGCGCGCGCCGTGCGCGTGCCCACTACCCGGCCCCGCGCACGGGAGCTGTGCTCTGCTCTCTCTGCTCTCTGACCCCAGTGGCAGCACAGTCTCACTGCACTCCGGCTCCCCCTCTGTCAGACCGAGGCTGTTCTCTCTCTCTCTCTCTCTCCCCCTCTCTCTCTCCCTCCTTCTCTCTGTTGCTCCCTCTCTCGCTCGCCCTCTCCGACTGTCTGTCTCGCTTCCACATGAGCCAGCCGAGGTCCCCTAGGGTCGAAGGTTCTGCCCTACCCGCCCAGACTGCAACCCCCGACGGCCGCTAAAAATCGCCGTTCTGCTGCATGGATCTGCGTCTTTTGACAGCGTAGAGGGCGACCCCGGCACTCTTATCGGCCGAAAACGAAGGTAGCTATTCACCTTTTGCTTTGCTTTGAAAATCGCAGGCATGGACGGGAGAAGGGGGGAAAAAAAAAACATGACACAAAGCCGTAGGTTAAGAGGTGCCTTGTCATTTACGAGGAAGATCAAGAGGTTAGCGCAAGCGGTTTCTGTGACACCGACCACCTTTGGCGTTTTATTGGCATCGGCGACCGGGAGCCGGATCACAGAGTTCATGGTTTCACAGACCTTTTGTACATTATTGAAAGCAGCAGTCTTTACAGAAAGCGGCGCATAGCTGGGATCGCGTTATGCGTGGTATCAAAATGGTCAATTTATTATATACTCTATCTGGTCCTTTTTGTTTGTTTTTTTTTCTAAGATCGCATGTATTTATTAACTTAAGTTGTGTATTTATTCAATGAGGCGACTACAGTGTGTTCGCGGTGTAAAATCTGTGTGCGGGGCTAAAGCATGCATAATAACATGCATGGCCAGGGCAGGTTTAGCAAGCTAAGCTACAGCTAGTTGCTACTGTAGCCATAAGGTACAGCAGCTCAGTGTACACTGCATACGGCTGCAAACCAACCATGCTTCCTGGGAAATCGTTTACACTTTTCACACCACTATTTGTAAATTAATGTTTATAAATGTACGCCCAAAGCACGCAAATTCTTGCTTTGATTTGCCCCGCAAAACAAAATTACTCTGAATTTTGCAGGCATATTTTATTGAATAATATTTTTGTTTGAGGCCCAAGTTTATAATACTCAGCGTTGAGAGTCGTCTTGAACTCTCCGTTTAGTGCAGCAAGCTGCCTTCTTGTTTTTAACGGTGCAGTTTGGCATTACACAAAGTCTACTCCGTCCTCCCTGCTTCGGCAATGTACTGCTCTAATGCTTCCTTAGATTCAGAATTAGCATTTTGCACTCAGAAGGCGGAGGTCTGCTCTACGTGGAAATGACGGAACTTGGTAATTCACTGAGTCTGTGTGTTGGTTGCGGCAGACAGAGCGCAGGAGGTCTAGTATAAAAAGACTGCAGGTGTGATGTTGTGAAGCCCGCAGTGGCTTCTTGCTATCAATCAGGGAGGTCAGACGGCAGGAAACAACAGGGTCGAAGGAGACAGTGTTTAGCCGGGTGAGTGAGATTTCAAAATCAAATAAAAAAACAGCTCTCAGGTAGAATTTCAGTTGACTATATATTGACTATAATTTATATTTTTATTAAGTAGTTGGATTTATCTCAGGAGTTATGCAACAGCCTTGACAGAGGAAAGTACTTTGCATATAATGCATTTATAATTCGACCTGTTATGTTAATATTTGTCACACAAAAATCAGTATGGGAGTAGTTAAAAATACTTTTATTGAAGTTTTGACCTATAAGAGGAAATACATTCAAGAGCGTTTTATTGTCTATGGTATCCCATACTTTGGTAAAATATTTTTTCCCCACCAGGATAATATGTACAAACCAGGCCTAGAGTAATTTTTACATTGTATAACTGTCTAGCTTTTAGGTTTTTGAACCGGAGTGGCAAATTAATAATATTTAACTATTTTATTGACTTGAAATGGTTGCTTTCTATCAGCCTTTTAAAACACTTGCTTTTTGAACAAGTGTTTTGTGATTTATGAAGATATTGAATTGTTTAGAGATGCTCACATACAGAAACAGTTCTGCCTGTACAATATGTTTGATTCATTGTAATTATAAAATCACATTTGCAAGTTTATTCTATTATAATAAGTTCATTACACAACCATAGCTTTCTTTTGAAACTTGTATTCAAAAGTAGTTGAAACAAATTGCTGGATGTGCTTTCTGAAATCGTATTTTTATGTTTTTGAGTAATGCAATCTGTAATGTGTTTCAAAGCTGCTGTAACATTTATTTTCTTCATGGTGCATTTTAAGATATGTATTTATGACTCAGTTCTAATTAATTGTATTCATTAGTTATTCTTAATTATTAAATAATTAAGACCACCTTCTGGGATCTTCGCCCCGGTTCTACGCGGTTCTGAATCGACGAGGATGACCGTTACACGGCTGGACTCTGAATCCTGGTGATTGGCGTCTGATGTCCAAACGGCGGGAGGATGGCTCATGGCAAGGTGACCATCGCGGTGGACGAGTACAGTTCAAACCCCACACAGGCCTTCACGCACTACAATATCAACCAGAGTCGCTTTCAGCCTCCCCACGTCCACATGTGAGTTAGCACGCACGCACACACACACACACACACACACACACACACGGACACACGTGCTTGATGAAGACAGGCTTTTGTGCTGGTGTTGTGCTGACCTGGTTTATTCTTTTCACAGTGTAATAGTTCCTCTATGCTGTGGCTTTATATGAATCATTTTGTAATTGTAAGACTCTTGGGGGATGCGCTATGCCATCCATGCATTTTATCAACACTTCTATTTATTAATCAACGTGCTTAGCATAGCTTTATGACCTGTCTGTCATATGGCATGGCGGTTAGAGTTCCAGCCTGCACGCAGCCTTTTCTACTTGTGGAAAGACGTTCCAACGGAACACTTTGTCTTCTTCATATTTCTGCAGTTTTCAAGCTTTGAGAAATGTTGTGTGTGACTTTGTCATGGCCGACGGATGTACAGTAATCCAATACCTTTTGCAGTACCCGCACAGTGTGAACGTCTTGTCTAAAACTTGTCGTGGTGTGTGTGTGTGGCATGATACTGGGGAACCCAAGTCTGCAATGTTTACAGTAAACCAGGGCCAAAGTCTGAAGCTGGTCGGACCCCCGCTATTCCATTTCACTAAGTATGTGACTGAACATTAGACGTATCAGGTCAGAGTGCGCAGTGAAAAGATCACCAGTTATTTTTTTTTCCCCCAGCTGCGCTTTTGTAAACGCATGCAGTCGCGCGTTTTACTGGCCGAGCCACGGCCAATGAAAACTCAAGATTACTTCAGAGGTGAAAAACCACACAGAACATACCATGAGCCATTTAGCAGGTATTTAGCAGTTGTTAGAAAGATTCGCACACATTTTCGAAACGTTTCTTCGGCAAGAGCATTTGTATATTTTCCCTTTAGCAGAGGATTGAGGTGAAGTTGTCCGAGGAAGCGGGATGCATTGAGGCAGTGGTTGCCCTCACTGTGTGCTTGGATAAATACATTAGCCTGTTTCCTGTTCACCACAGAGCCCTCTGTGTTTCAGCCTTGTCATTCTTAAACTCAGACTGGGAGCCTTGTATCTAAACTTGCTCTCACACACACTCACACACGCACACACACACACACACACTCACTCTCCTTAACTCCCGTCTGCCCCCCTTCCACTCTGTTTGAGCGCCTATAGAATACGTGCTCTGTTCTGGGAAAGCAAGGCTTGTTTAGATTTGAGAGATAATGATCCACCGTGCCCACGGTTTTTCTGTAATGGCATGTGCAGTATTTAGACATAAATAAAGTTGGCGCTTGCCTTGAACCAGAAAAGGGGGGGGGGGGGGGCTAACCTGGGGGTGCCTGCCGTTGAAACGTCACACCGTCTATGGCCTTTTTGTACACTCATACCAGCACACGTTCACTCTGCTGCACTGAATACATGGCGTGTGATAGTGTCCAGCTGCGCTGGCTGTGTAGTTTGCTTGGTCCTCCTTGAACCACGTGTGAAAACATACATGTGAATTCGCATGCGGTGGGTAAACGACTGTATCCTGACCGTGCTGGCGGCAATGGCAGGACATGTTTGGCCCCCCCGTTCGCGGCCCCGGGAGTCCACGTGAAAACTCTTTTAGAGGCGCGGGTCGGGACCTGCTCTCTGCGTGGGACAGCCCCTGTTTATGTTGTGTTTATTTTTCCTGTCTGTGCTTTCTATTTCCTCACCCCTTCATCGTCTGGCCAGCGGGACCACTCCGCGGCTCCGAACACATGCTTTGAGTTGAGGGGCAAAATGGCACCACAAGCCCGCCTAAGTGGCGTATAGAGACCCGAATGTGATGGGGGTGGGGTGGGGCTAGACTGACTGACAGAGGAAGGCACAAAGATGATTGGCCAGAGGTCTAGGGGTGTTTTGTGTTTTTCTCCCTCCATATTGAGGGGGAGTTTTTCCACAGTGTATTTCTTCAAGCTTTTTTCTGTTTTCCACACTTTGGCGTCTTTATTAATTAATAAAAAATGAAAGGTGACGTCCTACTTACTCAATAATGAACAATATGCGTCTTGTACGTAGTGTGTTTGTACACGGTGCCACTGTGGCAGTTCTTTGCTCTACAAAACATTATCTACTACTGTATATGCTGTGCTGTGGCCTGCTACATATATTTGCTCTTACAGGAATGTAAATTCTTGGAACACCAAAGGAGATATGATGCATCATCTTTTCTATATTTCTAGATTTGAGTTTTTACTCCAGATGCCTTGTTAATTATTCCTGCCCTCTGAATTATTGAGGAGCTTGGAAGTGTGAATCATGCTGTATGATGAACACCGCATGTGTTTTGTACTTGGAATGCAGGCCAACGCCAGTATAAAGGGAGACGAAATCAACACATTCTTATAAAATTGTACCAAATATATAATATATATTATTATTCAATATATGCATTATTCACTGTGCTGTGCTGTGGTATATTTCAGACCATAGCATGTAGATTAGATTCGCATGTAAAGGAGTTTGTGGCTGCTGGAGGACACGGCGGGCAAATAGAGTAAATGTTTTAACTCTGGAGGGACGTTTAGATGATAATTCAATAGGGCAGTTTCATCTCTGTATCTGTAATAGTATTTTACTGCTCATTTGATACATTTTTGAAGCTGAAATGGAGTGCATGTTCGTCTGTGATGCCCTATAATGTTTCATCACGGTGAGGAAACAAGCTGAACCTTGTTTATTCAAACTCTTACAGCGATAACATTTGTTTTTAAAAACAAAATGAAATGAATTCAGAGGGGGTTGGGGGGGATGCATGAATGGAATTGAAACGGAATTTAATTAAAATGTACACTAGCCTAAATCAAGAGTAATTTACCTCCAAAACAACGAGGACGCATTCTCACAGCATTAGATGTGTTTTCCTGTACGGTGTGCTTTATGTTTTAGAAGCGAGGGAGATCAACGGTTGTCCTACGTAAATCTGTTCTCCTCATTCTTTCCATAGTCTGTACACTGTAGCTTTTACCTCCCCTCTCGTACAGTAAGTATACACGCAGGACTTTTAAAAAAAGACCTACGTTATTTTGGAGCATCTTACGACGTGTTTCTGTACAGTAGCGATCTAACGGAATAAAAATAATGTAAATAAAATAAACCCCAACGCGTCCTTTCTGTGTGTGCCTAGCCCGAAGCTCTGGCCTTCATGTAAACAAAGCCCCTGTCCCATTTTGTGCCCCGTGTCCACATGGCCCACTGCCTCCAGCCTTTAGCGTGTTGCCACTGAGGGGCTTTTGAAACAGGAGAACCCTTGATTAAGTTCCTCTCCCCACCCCAGGGGCATACTGCTGAAGCACGGGGGGGGTTAAGTGACAGTTGACATTGGACAGATCTGTTGTTTTTGAGGTCTAAGCCTTTTTGATAGCCTCCCAGCCCAGAGCCTGACATTGGCGGGACTAGACTATCTCCTGGTGGCGTGATGTCATTTCCCCTTGTGCTTTGTACGTAAGACATTGACCAGCTGCATGGAGCTGACCACGTGATCCTCAGGAAACACCGCGTTGCATATTATCCTTATTTGGACGGCTAATCCCGTCTAAATCTGGAGGCTGCTTAGTTTGGATACGATCACAATGCGCGTTTAACGTGACGTCATGGTTTTTTTGGGTGGAATGTCAGCATGTTTCTGTTGATGACTACCACTTGTGGTTGTCATTTGTTCAGTTGGAGATCATTTAGAAGCCTATTGCACATGACATGTTTAGATAATTCACTTCCCAGTGGAGTTTTATTTAAATAATTTTGTGTTGTATCCTAACGTCACCGGTGAAAAAACAGTTTATTACTGTTGCATTCTGTGATTTTTTTTACCCGGTGAATTTAGGTTGTACAGAGTGAAGGATGACACATTCTGAATTACAAGGAGTCTGTCTTTTTTTTTTTTTTTTTGCATTTTAAAATATGATACCGGTATGATAGCCTTTAAAATTGGCTACTGTAGTGAAGTTTTACAAAAGCCCATAACTGACTGGGAACTGACACATGAAACTATTTTATTTTATATTACAGATCTTTGTTTTCATCGATCAGTTACACCGATGGAGCTTACAGTAATAACCAATTTAATTTGGTTTTATCTCGTCAGTTACATTTGTGTGACGACACTGTGAAAAGTTGTTAGTTGGCGCGTGCGCAAAAACATTGCACATAAAAAAAATGTTACGCTTTGTACCTTCGAAACGTTGTTTGTCGGCTGGCCTTATACATCCTTGTTTGATGGTGGACACCATCTTCCTCCTCAACCACACACACACACACACCCACCCCCGTCGGCAGCACAATTAAGGGCCATGCCATAATGAAGGGGGCATTAGCAGAAGCAATTTATTTCTCAATGCTGTGCCGGAAGGTTCCTCCGGTGCTGATAGTCCAGACGGGCTTTGTGTGCCCCAGCAGTCCATTATAGCGCAGTAGAGTAACCGGGATGCGTCTCGGCTGGATAAATAGTGTTATATTGTGGGGAATAGGGACAGGAAGGGGCTAGGGGGCTTCAGGCAAATGGCGTGTTGTATTTGTTTTAAATGTTCCCCGTTTGTCTCTTTCTACACTGTCCAGTGTGTGCGTCCATAATATTCTATTTATTATTATTATTATTATAATAATAATAATAATAATAATAATAATAATAATATTTCTCCCTGTGAAATGTAATTTAATTATTTGTTGTTCTCTGCTTTCCCTTTACCTTATTTGTTTGGTTTTGCGTTGTAGATATTTTCCGCTTACCTCCATGCCCCCCATCTCTCTCTCTCTCCTGTGTTTTGTTCCTCTGAAGTTTATTGAATTAGCGCCGACAGCTGAAATGCAGAAGATAAGAGAGGCGCTCTCTGCTCCCCTCTGAAATGCTTCTGTGTGTGTGTGCGTGTGTGCGTGCGTGTGTGTGCGTGTGTACATGCAGGGAGGGAGGGGGATGTGAGGCGAGGCGGAGGTTATATTCAAAGGAAATAGGGGCCAACATGTTTTGCCGTTTCACGCGACCCAACGATAAAAGCCCTGAAATGATTTGCTCCCAGATGAGCAACAATTACCGTTTTAATTTACAGACCTAGGTTTTTGGCCTGTGGACACGGTTGCATTTCATGTTCACATGATACTGCTTTCATATCTTCCTGGCGGGTATTACTGTATTTATTTATAATAGCTATTTATTTTATTTAGAATGTTTTTAATTTATCCAGATCTCCAATAAAAATTAGAGTAGTGCTTATGTGTAGATCAAGCAATCAGAAATAAGGTACTACTTTGGCAACACATGGACAAATGACCTGCGACATTGTTTTGATTATAATTTTTAGAGATCATTACAGTGTCTTCCTCCCCGCCTCTATATCACTTATCTTAAGGTGCGAGTGAGGTGGACTCCCTTTGTAAACGTTGGCGTTGCGTTTCGTTACAGTCAGAGTGAAGACGGGTTGACTCCAGGTGGATGGGTTTATTAGTTCATTAGTTAGGCTTGACCTTCCCTGCCGTGCTATTGACTACAAATCATTAGCATGCGACCGCGGCTCCCGCACTGGATTAACAGCAGAGCGCTGTTGAGGAGGACGGACGGAAGGGTCGCGTTGGGGGGGAGGGGTAGAAGCTGCGTGCGGCCAGCGGCATGTGACTTTGCCTGCGTGGCGTTGGGGGCGGGGGGGTGGGGGGCTTCAGGACAAGTGGGCAGTTCAGGGGCTTGTGGATCCGATTAAGCTCGTCTTGGAACGCAGTTTGTCCGTACAAGCCAACGAGGATTTCAGGACCTTTTTTTTTTTGCTGAAGGGTGCGTCTCTTTTGGTTGTCTTTTGTGGGTCCGACTACCAGCCACAGCAGCAGCATCTGTGCGCATGGAATGCGAGAACCCAAATCGTTGCATTTTACGATACGATAAAGGAAGTTCTAGCCAGACACTAGAACTTGCGCTACACAACTAGGATGTTCTGCAACCACTAAAGCGATGACTCTCAACGAGCGGAGCGGGAGAACCGAGGAGACGTCTTTATCTGCTGGGAGTTAACCGTCATGTCTGGGAGCACCAGCCGTCGCTGAACTCTGACCCAGTTTACTTGTGTTTTTCCAAAAGGCCATGGGAGCCAAGTACTCTCCGTCATATGAAATCTCTTCCTATGAACATCAAGAGAACCCCCCTCCCTCTGCCCTAACCCTGTCTCTTCCTCTTTCCCGGTCTCCATCCACTTTGTATACACATGCAACCAATAACTGGGTCTGTTTTCCATCTGCCACTTTTCTGAGATTCTTAGCTCTGCTTTGTGTTTTTGCACTATTGCACGTCTACCATTTACTGTGCGCAGCCATGCAGGGATGCCTTGTGCGCATCGGTGTTGCGGTGCAAAAGACCTGAACTTGTTCCTGATGTGGTGCTTACCGCTTCTTATTAAGTGTTCAGCGTGCGTCCCTTGCATATGCAATTGGGTGCATTGTGTGACATTTGTTAGTGAAAACATGACCTGTTTGGATTCCTCCGGGTTTGTAAGGCTCACAGAAGGTCTTTCACGCGTTTAATTTGTAACCGCTCAATTCTCGGTGGCCACCGCAGGCCAATCGGGCACGAGCTTCGGCGTCACGGCGGATATTTCGGAGTGTGCTCAGCTCGTGTCCTCTCTTACTGTGGCATGGTAGCGCACCTTGCTCTCATCTGCTGGCTCTCTCCCCTCATGCAGAAGACCTGGCAGTGCAGTCAGAGACTGGAATAACAGAGGATCAACGGTCCCATAAGTGGGCATGTCACCATGCCCACTTATAGATTAAATTGATAAATAGAAATAGATTTGTGGCCTCAGATTTATCGTAGATACTTGGGAATTAATGTAAGATGCTCACAATACCCATATATGCTCCCAGAGAGAAACAATGGGCATTATTGTGGTGAAATCCGTGCATGAAACGCTGGGTTGTTCAGGTCTGCATAAAGGGTGAAAAGTTGCCCCCCCCTCCTTCCGAAAATCGAGTGTGGAAGTGGCGAACTTTGGAATCTCTCTGTTAAATTATGTTCTCTCTTCCGGAAGCGTTCGGTTTTTGCTTCCGTTGAATTGTATTACAGTGCTCCATGTTTGTTATTATTATTATTCCCATATCTCTGGTACATTACACGCCGTGCAGCTTACTGCTATTGCTGCAACAGTCTGGCTCTTGAGTTACATCAGGAAGTGGCCTTACGCTCGCCTCCATCTGCGGTAGATCACAGGATTCTGTTCTGAGTCCTGGATGTGCAGTGTAACCGCTGACCTGTTCCGGCAGAGAACAGTACACTTGAGGGCCAACTCCAGCAGAAATCCAGCATTGCTGGTCACCTGCATTAGGTATGTTTTGCATGCTGGAACCAGCATGGAATGCTGGATTGCTGGTACCCCAGGATCCCATGCTGTTTGATGGTGTACCAGAATCCCATGCTACACCAGCACTAACCAGTATATACCAGCCTGGACCAGCACTACACCAGCACTAACCAGTATATACCAGCCTGGACCAGCACTACACCAGCACTAACCAGTATGAGCCAGCCTGGACCAGCATGGAATTCATGCTGGTTTATGCTGGATTTTTTTTAGCTGGGGTATGTGACTACGGCTCAGTGTTTCAGGCTACGGGCGGCCATATTGTCGTTTTCTTGGCTCCAAAGCATGTTCTAATTGATAGGGGTGGCAGGTATTTTCTCATATTTTCAAGGAGGATTGAGTCTCAAAGGAGGATAGTGTGTTTGTTCTCCGTGCTATATTTTAGGGCGTGTGCGCAGTGTACTGTAGGCCCCTACTCTATTCTGTCGAATCCTTTAAAGCTGCATGACGTCTGGACCCAACAGAGAACCAAATTTAATCAGCAGCTCTCCTGCAATGTGTGTGTGTGTGCGGCAGACTGATACTTATTTACTGCACCCAGACAATAAGAAATGCCATTATCTCTGTGCAGCTACTTCTTCATTTGATTTTGTCCCTGCTGCATTTAAAATGGACTCAGGGCTGGGACATGCTCACATGAAACCACCTGCCTTCATTGCTGCAAAGCCACCTGAGAAGCTTCTGCCTTGGAAAGGTCGTTGAATCATGTTCTGGCTGGGCCTTGTTTGCATTTAGCTTTTTATTTTGTGTAAAAAATATTAAAACATTTTTTATAAAGCTGACCTATCTCGGATAATTCTACCCAATTTTGCATTTTGCGAGGCAAATTTGTGAAATGTTTTTGCCCTGATCTGACCCCCCAGTCCCCTTCATTCTCCAGATGGGTTTTTCATTGTGTCAAGACGCCCAATTCCCTCCATCTCCATTAAGGAGATCTTTCCTCTTTATAGAAGCCTATATTTTCTTTTGTTCTGTGTTGTGTGTGTGTGCATAAGTGCAAGTTAGCCAATATGTGTGTGTGTTGTCGGTATATGTTTGTGTTGTTAGGTTGCAGAGGGCTGCGTTGATTATGTGGCTGATCTCGCCTTCTGAGTGACATCCCTTCTAATGAAATAATGGCCTGCTGGCAGAGTGCTAGAGAATTGGCTGACTTCAATTACAGACAAGATTTTTCCCTCCCTTCTTTTTAGTGGGGAGAAAAGCAAGGGTCTTTTTCTACCTCTTTAACAGACATGCTTACATTTAACAAAAGAAGGAATAAAAGGCAGCTCGGACGAGACAGGCTTCTAAGTGATTTTTCTATACATAATGGATAGAAAATACACGCCATGCCTTAATTCCCAGTCTCTTAAGCCAGTCCAATGAAATGGTCGTGCGTGAAAGAATCTTAATAGCACTGGTGGGCTTTTGCTTTTTTTTTAAATGCATTTGGCTATATTGTGGACCATATAATTTGCACAAATAATAATTTTGTATACAATACAAACGAGATGTACTTTTACAGCTGAATACTTTTGGCTAATTGCTACAAAATGTGCATACATTTTCATAAAATGTGTTTCTGCAATGAGTACTCTTCTTTAATATCCCAAACACACTAGAATGGAGCCTCATCTTTAGTTTCATATGCTGGGAGATGCAGTTCCTCATAGTATATGACATTGGAGTCCAGATTAAAAGCGTATCTGGGGCAATTTCCATACTTTCTCTCTGAAATATGACAAAGAATTGTCTCAAATGCTGTCTAAAATTAACAGGGGACTGAGAGCTGCATTGAAGAGACACTTGATGAAGCTTTTGAAGGACAAACGTTTGTAAAGACTCAGAAACTCTCTACTGAGGAAAATTGATTGCGCTGAGCCTAATTACCAGCAATAACAGGGACCCTTAACTACTTGATTGCAGGATATGTGATTGGTTGATCTGAAATATTCCCCCTAGAATAGATTCCATCCTGATTCCATTGTTTTTTAAATTTTTAATACTTTTACGTTTACAGCATTTAGCAGATGCTTTTGTCCAAAGCGACTTACAATTACGCAAAAGTAAATTAATCAATAGTCGAATGTCATACACCAGCAGTGGTAACTGCGTTGCCCCTAGTGTAATGTTGTGAATTGGCTGGAAGCAGCTGTTGTTTTATGTCTTCCATGGGGTAATCCCCTCTTTATTCAAGTTTTTGGTAATAGTTTGCACAATTTGTAATGCATTCACGTAAACATGATATAAAATATGCTCTGACCATTTAGTAGTTTTACATTTTAGCCTGTGATCGTATTACACAATTCTTAGTACCAAAATGTCCCTTTCCCTAACAATTAGAAACAATTTTTATATTTGAACAATATCAAAACAACAACAGCATCAATGCCATAGGGGTGTTCCCTCAGAAACTTCGCCCCCACAAATTGGACACGCATAAGGCTGGGATAGTGTTGTGTACACACGATTTGTGTTCCCAGCCAGGGCTGTGTAACAACGGAATTGTACACAGAATGGGGCAACTAGAGGACTGTGCGATATTCGCTCTCATTTCTGAAAGTGTATAGACTTCGAAAAACTTTGTGGTACAGCACAAAACATACAGACACACTGCGTTTACAGCCATTAGAAACATCTTCACAGTCCAGGCATTTCAATGTAGGTGCGTATGCAAACGTCTACTCCACCAACAAGACACTGTGTTTGACCTTCCAGGGATGTGTTTGACCTTCTGTGAGACCTAAACCAGAGAGAATATAATTTAACAGAGAGGTCCCAACGCATTCGATTTTTGGAAGCAGGGTGGGGCCTTTTCACCCTATGCAGAACCGATTAACCCAGCGTTCCATGCAAGTCAATGAGGTTTTCAATGGGGATTTCACATTATTACTCATTATTTCTCTTGAGGGGTGTTATTAATGTTTTTTTTTGTTGAGTAAATTACATTAATTCCCACTACCTACACTCAATCTGAGGCAGTGTTTCTGCAGCTAACTGTTTTGAGGTAAATTGACTACATTTTAGGCCATGCATGGTAGATTTAGCTGTCTGGGCACTTCTTACGTCAACTTCCACAGCAAAATGCTTACCGTTACCATTTTTTCTTCCATTCAAATCATCACATGCTCTCTTTCTATAATTACATATGTTTGCCTAAACCACGCCCTCCCCTATTCCTCTTCCCCTCTCTTGTTTCCATGGCAGGGTGGACCCTATCCCCTATGACACACCCAAGCCGGCGGGGCACACGCGGTTCGTGTGCGTGTCGGACACCCACTCCCGCACGGACGGCATCCAGATGCCCTACGGCGATGTGCTGCTGCACACGGGCGACTTCACCGAGCTCGGCCTGCCCTCCGAGGTCAAGAAGTTCAACGACTGGCTAGGTAAGGATGCACTCTCGCAGAGCCACCCTTTACGGAAGGTCTTGGGAGAATTAGCTAACTGCGTCGAGGCCCGCCTACTTGACAGGGGAGGTGATTGATTGACGTGCACGACGACCAACTATGGATTTCTGTGACCTTATCGGACGTTACAGAGGAAGTCTAGAAGGAGTCTAGCTGTTTGCAGGCCTTGTTAATCTGTTACGGAAGTAGGCTACTATTAATGGTTAAAATAAACACACTGAGATGAATAAATAAAGCACTGCACTATTGTTGTGAATCCAGAATCCAGAATGTAATACGTATACACTTATATTGACTTGTGAGTAACAATGCAAGCAGCTAATTCAATTATAATACTTTCCGTGAGTGCTGTTGAGCTTACAGCTTACTATGTATCAGACGTTCAGCACCACTTATGCGTCGTAGTGCTGATGAAGAGGCTGAGACTAGAGACGGTCTCTTATGTGAGGTAGTGCTGATGAAGAGGCTGAGACTAGA
>JAOEGT010053158.1:0-19155 GCA_025447795.1 Speoplatyrhinus poulsoni | reverse complement strand
AAATAATATGCAGCACTTGGTAGTGACATATATATTTAAATATATTCATTTGTGACTGAAAATAAGTGGGGCAAAAAGGGGAAATTCTCCTTAGACCCCAAAGAGTTAAACACAAGCATTCCATTCAAGCATTAGCTTCAACATGGGTAATGTTAGTTTAGACCATTTTAAATGTGACAGAGGACAAATTGAATGTGTGCACATGCAGTCAAATTCTGTGATATGTAAAATAATCCAGTAAATTTCTAACAAGGACCTTACATTTTTTGCTGTTGATACATAAACATGTCTCTTTAAAACCTTCCTAGAAAACGTCTTTTAATTAAACATCACATGAATATATTCTGCAAAACAGTCTGTGTGTGGTAATAATATGTTGTTACTGATTGACATTTATGACCCTCGACACAAAGGCCTCTGTAAATTACCGCCGCTGTGGACTGATATAAGTCAGGACATTCCAGAATGCTTCTCAGGATGAGAGAGAAGACAAACTAAGCATATTGTGTATTAAGATTGGTCTACATGTTGTTAGATCAGAACAACATGAATCTCTTTGTTGAAGTTTATCACACGGAAGAAATTATACAGCTGGTCGATAAGACTTGTCATAAGGTTTGATTTAATGGGCGCCAGTTGAGTTAATGGTAAAATTGAACTCTGGTTTACTTGTTAAATGGGTGTAGCTGTTGAACCCGCAGCCTCTCAAACTGAACAAGAAACAACTTTATTCAAGCTTTTGAACCTACAACCTCTCAAACTGAAGAAGAAACAACTTTATTTAAGCTTTTGACCCTACAACCTCTTAAACTGAACAAGAAACAACTTTACTTAAGCTGTTGAACCTACAACCTCTCAAACTGAACAAGAAACAACTTTATTCAAGCTGTTGAACCTGCAGCCTCTGAAACTGAACAGCAAACAAATTAATTCAAGGGAAAACGCCATGTGTCTAAATGCAGGATATCCATGCGACTGCTTGACAACTGGCACCATGTGTGAACCATGCAGGACTACGGCCAAGAACAGGGACACAGAGGGGTCCCACACGTCTGTCAACGTCGGCTCAGAGGGTCCAGGGCCAAATGGCAGTTCGGAGGTGAAGCAGGCGGACCCTCCCGGCGGAGTGCCGAAGGAGAAGTGCCGCAGCTGGTGGTGGTTGTCCGGCTTCATCGCTGTCAACCTGCTCATGCTAGGCGGGGCTTTGGTTAGCGGGAGCGCCTTCAACAATGTGGCCATCACCTCGGCCCACCTCCAGATTTATCTGATCGTTCTCATCCTGTCGACCACCTGCTGGATGCTTTACTATGAGTGCTACACGTACAAGAAGGACAACGCTGTGCTCTACAAGGATGAGCACGCAGGGCCTGTGTGGCTCAGGGGTAAGGTTGTTTCAATGTTTAACTGTCCTGTTTTCACTTTTAAACGGTTGTCTCAACATTTAACTGTCCTGTTTTCCCTTTTAAACGGTTAAACGTTTAACTGTCCTGTTTTCCCTTTTAAACGGTTGTCTCAACATTTAACTGTCCTGTTTTCCTTTTAAACGGTTGTCTCAACGTTTAACTGTCCTGTTTTCCCTTTTAAACGGTTGTCTAAACGTTTAACTGTCCTGTTTTCCCTTTAAACGGATGTCTCAACGTTTTACAGCCCTAGTGTAAATGGAAACACAAACAATGTATTACACAACAATATCCCAGTCTTGGTAATCCATGTGCAATTTTGGGGCAAAGCTTCTGAGGTAGCACCCTATGGCATTGAAGGGAGAGGTGTTTTTGTTTTGATTTAGTTCAAGCAGGCTATTAACAATCTTTCTCCTACATCGCTGACTTCACCTTGAATGTGTCAACGTTTTAATGTGTTGTTTCCTTTCCTCATTCAGCTGGACTTGTGCTATTTGGCATTCTCAGCCTGATCATGAACATCTTTAAGATCGCCAGCTATGTGGGCCATCTCCACTGTGACTCTGTCACCAATGTTGTCTTCCCAGTGGCGCAGTTTGTATTCATAACTGTCCAGGTAACCATGGGCACATTGTGCATTGATAATGTTATGCTAGGTAGGGATGGGGGATGGGGGTTGGGGGGAGGGAATCCACTAGGCCTAATGTTTGCTTAAAAAATAATATTATGCATACCTTTTTTTGTTTTTTTTGTAGACGTACTTCTTATGGATTCATGCTAAAGACTGTGTTCAGCTGCAAAAGAAGAGGACATGGTAAAGATAATAATACATTCATTTATTTATGTACAGGCTATCGGAAATAGGCTACATATTATAATTATTTACTAATTATTATAAACTATATTTATTATAGCATATTATACATTCTGTTTGTGGATACATGCTAGGAATAGTAATCCTTTGTATTAAATAAATGCACAAATGTAGCGTTAAGTCCTTACACTTTCTCTGAATTTTGTTTTTAGCTGTGGATTGATGATTACCCTCTCCACCAATCTAATATTGTGGATGACATTTATTTCTGAGGAGTCTGTTCACCGAACAGTCCTCCCAGAAGACATCAATGGTACTAAAAACACGGATCTAAACACATCAATGAGAGGTAACTGAGGAAATAAATGCAGATAAATCCGTTATTAAAAGACAAGCAAAACTCTGCTGTTGGGCAATTGAAGGTGGAGTCAGAAATTGTAAGATAATATGCTTTTTGACAAATTTTGCTAATATTTTTCATCACATTCCACTAGATGTCCTATCTGTGTGTGTGATGAATGCTGAAACAATTATCAGGTGTTTCTACACAGCCCCGACTCTGTAAATGGGAACACAAACACACTATCACAGCCATGGCAATGCATGTCCAATTGGGAGGGGTGAAGCTGTTTTTGTTTTTATTAGTTAAAATATTAACAATCCTCATCCAATTTATTCCACCATTAATTAAAGGTAAAGTCAGCCATTGCAAGCTAAATGTAAGGTAATCCACTTTTTGTCAAATTCACAAAATATCTCCTCACATTTCGCTAGTATACCATTCTCTGTGCATGTTGAAGAAATAATCTGATACTTTTACACAGCCCTGGCTCCGTAAATAGGAACATTAAACAGTGGTGACACTGCATGTATCAACAAAGCCTTCACACTACGCTTTGCTTCACAATGCATTTTGACGTGCGATCCGCTGCCGCGGAGGATCGCGGAGAGATACGGTTTTGATTTGAGCTCTATAGGTTAGCAAAAATTACTGACCATACCTTTAATGTTCGGCAGACTTCCAATCATTAGCAGTCTGACACTAGACTATATTAATGTATTGATGACCTTATCACCAGCTAGCATCGAACAATATTCTGTTATCTAGACTACATTATTCTATGCTGACATCAACAATCAATATCGCCCTGCCGATATATCGGTTGGTATCTAATGAACCTGTTATGTGTCTTTTAGCAGGTTATGAAGACGAGCAGTGCACGTGCAGCTACTCATCGTGTCGGATCTTCAAAAGCGCTTACTATTACCTGTACCCCTTCAACATAGAGTACAGCCTCTTCGCCTCGGCCATGGTCTACGTGATTTGGAAAAACGTCGGCCGGGTGGCAGAGGAACGCAGTCACCACATCAAACAGTTTCACATCAAGGACGCCTTTCTAGGCCTGAGCGTAGGACTCCCCCTACTGGTGGGGGGGCTGGCCACCTTTGTAGTGTACCAGGCGCAAATAGCCACGGGGAATATGAAGGAGCAGGCGCTGATGATGTACTTCACCACGAACGTTGTGATCGTCGGCCTCATGTCCGTCGCTACGGCGACCGGCTGCGTAATCTACAAGATGGACCCTCGGGAAACTGTGTTGGCCAAGAACCCCACACGCAAGCTGGACGTGAGGCTGCTGGTGTCGGCCTCCTTGGGTCAGTTCACCATCAGCTACTTCAGCATCGTCGCCATGGTGGCGACGGGGGCCCAGGGGTACCTTAACTGCCTTAGCTTGGCCCTGAGTATTCTGACCGTGATCCAGCTCGGCCTGCAGAACCTCTTCATCGTGGAGGGCCTTCACCGGGATCCTTACCACGAGACTCGCCCCGCCCCTGTCTTCGCTAATCCGTACGCGCGCCAGGAATGCCTGGAGGTCTGGGAGGGCGGAACAGGCGTGGACCGGGACAGCAAACCCCGCCCGGTGCGCCACTCCCTGGCTGTGGCTATTCGCGTGCACGATTGTCTGAGGACACACGCTTACGACCCCAGACGCAAGCTGACCTGGACACGGAGAGTGGTGAAGGACGTCTGCGTGTTCCTGTTACTAGGCAATGTGATCGTGCGTATAGGCCACTAGACCTCTTGTTTTCATCTTAAACGTCAAATCAACTTTTGACATTTATATCCCACTTTTCTGAATTCACTGAATAATCCCCAATGTGTTCTGTGTCTCCATTAACAGCTCTGGATCATGCCAGCATTCGGTGCCCGTCCGCAGTTCGACCACACTACAGAGACTGACTTCTTCAAATTCACCCTGTGGGCTGCAGTGGTCAACCTGGGGCTCCCGTTTGGTATTTTCTACCGCATGCACTCCGTAGCCAGCCTCTTCGAGGTGTTCCTTACATCGTAATGCCTCAGGAGGAAGGCCTGTTTCAACAGTGAACAGGCCCACCGCAGTTTTGCACACCCTTTGTATGCCTATGTTTTGTTATGTGTTGTAAGATATGAAAACGTTTTGCTCAATTTGACCTAACATTTTAGTTTTGAGCATTCCGCACGGAATCTAATAAAATGTGCTCCTCAAAACATGCACACAGCAGATTCATATTAATCGTACGAGGTTTGCTCTTGTAAAATGACCATATACCATCAGATTAGAAGGCGCTCTATACAATATTTTAAACATATATAGCCACAAATAACTATTTCTATGTAAATATACTGTATAGTAGATTGTGTTAACCATGTAGCATTTGTTTTGGTCTGTCATATAGGCCACTTTAAAATGTCATAGTTAACTGTGTCCTTGGCAATGCAAATGCAGTTTGTTTAATACAGCCACAAATGAACTCTGCCAAGTATCCTCAATAAAGGTTAAAATGTAAGGTCATAATATACACATTTTACGATGGAAAACATCGTATAATGTTTTTCAACTGCATTTGAAGGTTTGTTGATGCTTCAAGCAGTATATTAACTGAAAGTAGTCACCAGGAATTATATTGTTGGAATTCTGCATGCTCATAGCAATGGTAGGCTATCCCAGAGTAATGTAAAGAGATTTTCATGCATCTCTTTCCGTGGCTCTGGGTTAGCCTGCATGGGTGGTTTAGGCATGTAGCAGCAGTTAGCCTGCCTTGGCTTTCGTGTGGCGCTCTCATGTGTGTCAAATACATATCCATGTCCACCAGGCAATGAAAACTGTCTCAATGGCCAATTTATTTTGAATGCTGTGTCGGGCACACTGTCTCTCTACACTATGAGCCTACCTGACCCGTAGGCCTACTGGTTTTACCTGCTGCTGGCATCTTGTAGCCTAACTCTTAGAAATCTTTATATTAAGATACACTTTTTCTCCTCTTTAGAAAATGTTTCTAGATATCTTAAGCAGCATTTTTTCTGTGTTTTGGTGAACCGTTACCCTTTTTATTAGTAGGTTAGTATGTTGCTATCATGTTCTGCAATGTTGAATATACTGTATCAGAAATGTATCACAGCTACTGCATTATTTTATCTGGAAGGAAGGGAGCATTCAGCACCATCACCCTTACATAATTCCAGACTGCATTAAATAATTCATATATTTGTATATAGGTGTATTCTTCTATGATTCTTCCAGTTGATTTGCATCTCTTTCTCAACAATTGTAAAATATGCGCAATATCTGTTTGTGTCTAACCTACACATACAACTTACATACACTTATTTCTATAAACAAATGTATGAATCTGATGAATCGCCACTACATATCCTTGCTAGCTATAGGACGTGTACAGTATACAGTAACAGTTTTTTTTTTATGTATGGTGGGTATTGTTTGACATTGGTTGGGATTCTTTTAATTATTTCCCATTCTTTATGGCTTTTGATGTCTCAACTGGCTCATATGCACGTCACTGGGTGGTGTAACCCAAGCTTTTCCTGGAGCTGGGGGTGGGGGTCTGGAACACACACACAAAATTGTGTAACGGAGGTGGCCTAGCCCAAGTCAGCATCTCTAATCTGATTCTTTGTCATTCCGCTGAGAGGGAGGGCCAGGTCCTCGACATAATTTAGTTGGGTAATTTTGTACTAGTCATATTCTTTGAGACATTGGTGTTTATAGTGTTTCAATACAGCGGTAGGTTGTCTACGTAAATGGACATCCTCTGTATTTGGGGATTACTCGGTCATCTTCTCCAGGGGTTTGATGCTGAATGCAAACGAGACTGCGTGGTGACAGTTGGATGGTATGCTATATACAGTAGACCATGGTCTGCATCCTGTGGCTCCTGAGTCCAAACACACTATCACAGGTGTTTGTCACATGCACACAAATTGCTTAAAACATTCCTTGTTTACGATATGTAATGCGGGATCAAGAGCATACGTTGGGCAGATAATATTGGTTGAATCGTGTAGGCTACACGAAAAACCGGAGTAAATAAATTAGGAATGAAATCGTGTACAATACACAAAACTAAAAATGCATTGAAATTAATCATACATTAATTTGTGACAGATATTTTAAGTGCGCATATCACAATTTTCTAATAAGCAATGTGATACTGTGTTGGTGTTGCAATGAAGAGGTCTTTACAGTGGCTCCCTGTGGCTCATCATAGAACTGAGCTTGTAGTACAGTAGCTGAGTATAGTATTTGGTATCTTCTGTTTTCAGGTCACCAGAAATTGGTAATTAATAAGTACTTAATTAAAAAGAAAATCTTCGCGGATGCCCCCGCACCCTTTTAAGAAAACATGTCAATGAATTCTCATTTAGTTATATTAGAAATGTTGATAGGCTAAGTATAATATTTTCTGCGCCTCCAAACAGATAGATATAAAAGATCTTAAGCACAAATGGCTTTTTTGATAGTAAAGGTTGCAGACTGCTGCAGTAGACTGTAGTGTTCAAGGTGTTATTTGCAAGGAATTACCCACCACTAGAGGGAGACACACACACACAGCATGTAGAGTACCAGTGCAAGTTATCGCAATGGTTACCCTATAATTTTGTTCTCATTTGATTCTTTTCTATTATATTTTCTATTGCTCTTCTGTTAAATTTCAAAGAACAGAAGTTCAAATTAACCTGCAACACACAGTTTATTGATGCTATATTCATATGTAAAATAGGCCTAGAGCACCATTATCTCGCAAAAAGAGTCAGAACTTCGGTGAAACTGCACCTTTTGCAAACATAACAGATTGCAGTAGTAGCCTATGCAGAATGAGAATCATGCTTTATGCTAGTCATTTTGAACTAACAACGAAAAACTGAACGGCATGCCAGTTTGTTCTATTATACCCCAGTAGAGGGCAGCATTACATCTCACGAGCAGTTGACGTGAGCGTATGCAAAAGGCGTGGTTGGCGTCTGTTCAGCATCTCAGCAGCAGAGAGAGGGCTGTAATGTTTTCACTTTGGCTGATTGATATTATTGTTCCAATAAAGAGGATTGGATTACATTATATAAACTGGCTACACAGGTTGTAATTTCTCCAACTCCTCCCTGTTTTGTAACCTGCTGTTGTAGCAAACGTTCCACTATCCTGAACGCAGGGGAACAAGCAAGTACGGTAACCAATGATAAACTGTGGGAGGTTCTCAAATGAGGAGCACTCCCCCTTTTCATGTCACTGAAAACGTTGTTACATCACGTTGTCCAGTCTAAACCAGAACATAAATCGTTATATTGAGGTTTCTGCACTTTCTCTAAACTAATGTCTTATGCTAAAATAGTACCGGCTCTTGTCAGGGCAAACGCAGATGGTATTAAGAGATTGAAAGTTTCAACCGGCAGGTTTCGCTCCACGGCCACATCCACTAAGCGCGAAGATGTGGCAGAGAAAGAGGCGCAAAGTGACAGTAAGTTTGTCAAACCTGTACAAATTGAACTCATAAGCCAAACCAAACATGCTCAAAATGTCCGGACGAAAAAAATTGCCATCGATTTCAACAACACGGAGGAAGCATACAGGAGCAAAAGCAACCTTGAACTGCTAAGGAGCCTATTTGTTTTTAAACTATGCACGTTTGACTTCCTTGTTGACAATAATAAGAAGGTAAGTCATTGTATTGACGACATTATGTCAGAATTGTTCCTAAAAAGAGACGTTGGTAAGTATTCATATAGCTTTAATGCCATCTGATTTTGATTTCAGTTGATGGATCTAAGCAAGAAGGTGTTGGGCCAGCGTATGTTTGAGAGGCTGATGAAGATGACCTTCTATGGACAGTTTGTTGCCGGAGAAGACCACAATGCCATTAAACCCCTGATTACAAAGAACAGGGCTTTTGGTGTGGGCGCAGTATTGGATTACAGTGTGGAAGAGGACTTGACACAAGAAGAGGCAGAGAAGAAGGAAATGGAGTAAGTATGTCTACCTGTAGGCTCATTTAATATCCCGAGAGAGAAAATTAGGCCTACTTCATTCATAATGTATTCATTTATTAAATTTTAGTAAAAACGCCAACATCGCAAGCTGTAGGCCTACTGTGATTATCGTAAATGCAGGGCAAATACTATATTTCCTATTTTAAAAAGTTCGCTATTGTGAATGCTGGGAAAAGCGATTTCAAGTCCACTCGTCGCAGTAAAGTAATAATAATAATAATAATAGAATTATTGGTCATTTAAATGTACTCGTCCACCGTCAAATTCTGACAATTACATATTCTGCACTTATTTCGAGATTTATTTTAGTTATCCTGACTGGTTCCACCTGAATGTGACAGACAGGTCTATTTATTTTTCACAACAGGCACACAGCCGTGTCTGCAGATTGGTTGGCTAGAACAGACCCCCTTCTTCTCATTGGTTGAGCCTCACGCTGTAGCAACATGCCCTCAGAGTCACACAAGATTTGCAATCCGTGCATTTGCGTCACAGTAGATGCCAGTTAGATTATGTAATGTGTGTGTGTGATACAGTGCAAATAACCTAACTAGTTTCAGGATTAAGACTATGAATTAGTTACATTTAATTAATTACTACATTTAAAAGGGTGACAGAGCCTTGTGTCCAATGAAATTAAATTCCCTCTACCCTGGACAGCTTTAAGAAACGTCTTAATATCTTAAAGTCTAGTTTTAAACTTGGATTTTATATGCTCTGGAATAGGTCTTGCCTTCCTTTGCATGTAATATATTTTGACCTTGCATGTGTTATTGCATATGACCTTGGCTCGTATTCCTCTGTAACCTGTGTTTTATTTTATAGTGTATCTTGTGCTTGTTTTATGACTTGAGCACTTAGTGTAAAGAAAAGCACATTATAAATAAATACATGTGTTATTACTATTATATTATTCTGTTACTTTTGATCAAGTACTATCAGCAAGGTAGAGCAGTGTGTACTCTTAACGGCAGACATACCAAAATGCTTAATGGTTTTCTATTACATTTACAGTATACCTATTACCTATTTGTTTTTATCTATACTGTGACGCCCACCCTTAATTCATTTATGTCTCATGATCATACTTTATTTGATCTCTTTCAGTTCATGCATTTCTGAAGCAGAGAAAGAGAGCCCAGGTGCGTAGTGAAAACTGAAACTGTCTCGTGAGAATTGATAAATTGAGAATTGATACAAATACACAAGTATTCACACTTGTGTATTTGTTCTGTTCTGTTCTGATGGGAACAACCATCATATCATTTGTCGCAGTGCAGCCTCACTCCAGAACAGTAAACATGTCTTTCTTGTGGTGGTAGCTGTTTTCATATGCAATAGTTTTAAAAGTTTATAACGTACACTACAGTAATAACTACCACTCGTTGTTAGCTTATAGGGACGATTGAAACAACTGTTTAATTCGTCACGACAGTGACTCCTGACAGCTAAACCTCAATTACTTATATACTGAAAAACTCTGACATGGCAAACTTCAGGATGTGTTAAAGAATAGAATCATCTGTCAAATGCATCTTTGACACTTGCATCTGTTGACATATCCTACCAGTACCCAGCATAACTACTGAATGCAACACATGATTTTTATGACATTTACAGGGACAATACAATAGAAAGATGGGTGCAGCTATCACGTTTTATGTGTTGAATGCACTGTACCGGTACCGTATAAAAGATTGTGTGACAGGCTTGATGTTCCTCCTTTTACATTTTCAGTTTAGTTTCAATATACCTTAAATCTGCTGTTCAAATATACTTTGGTGATCCCAAATAAATGTCTATGCATTCATATTAATATAATGATATTTCAGCTGAACATAACAAGAGTTCAGACCTTGGCTAGAAGGCCACTTAGCCAAGTAAAGCTGAGCTACATATCATTTTACATATATTGTGTGTGTGTGTGTGTGTGTGTGCGTGTGTGTGTGTGTGCGCGCGCGCGCGTCATCAGGTGCTGATCGGGAGGAGAAATACAGGGCCCACCGGCAGTTTGGCGACAGGCGTGGGGGAGTGGTCAGTGCACGCACGTACTTCTACGCAGACGAGGCAAAGTGCGACACCCAAATGGAGACGTTCATTAACTGCATCAAAGCATCGGGTAATGAGGGGTCGCTGCTCTTATTGTTTAGCGTTTATGTTATTTGATTGCTGTTCATGTTTGTTGTTTCTGTTATACAGTTTATTTGAGTGTTATTCAGTGTTTATCGCACCGGAAAATAATAATAAAAAAACCCCATAATTATTACATTATTATGTGTGTAAATCGCTTTCTGGTGGATGTTGCTGTCAGGCGGGAGCTCTACGGATGGATTCTCTGCTGTTAAAATGACTGCGCTTGGTCGCCCACAATTCTTGGTGAGCGAAACTTTGTTGTTGATGTTTAAATGAACTATAATGTACTATGCTTGTCTGCCACTAGGTGTCACACTAGAGCATCAGCACCTTAAGACCTTAAGTTTGTGCTTTGTGGGCCACAAACGCGCACACGCACATGCATACAAAGGGAGTGTGACTCACTATACAGTACAGCAGAGGTCACAAATAGGCGGCCCTCGGTCCGGTTTTAGGGCCAGGCGCCACCCTGTCCGGACCAATAACTGATCTTTAAACACTTTATAATATAGTATGGCTTTCATAGAGCGTAAAGCCTATTCAAATGTTAATAGCGGAAAAACATCCAAACCGTGGATGACATTTTTGTTTTGCTGGGCTCTTGCTGCCTGCACTGCGCCTTAATGCGTGGCTCTATCCAGGTGCAGCAATATGATGCTATCAGCACAACAACAGCTACACCGTTGACCATATAGAGTACAGTATATTCCAATGCCCAATATCAGCCGTTCATTTATCGTATCGGTAATTATCGTGCATCCCCACTGGAAATCGTTTTGTCTTGTAAGTTGCTTACTGTTGTCATCTCCCGACAGCTCCAGTTCTCAGAGGTGTTGGTGAAGTGGAGACGTTTCTTTAAGATCCTGGCAGAACATCAGGGCAAATCTGAAATGACTGCTCTGGAACAGAAGCTGGACTTGGAGAGGTTGAAGGTACAGTTTGCCTGGAGTGAAGGCATTTAAGTTTCTCTGGTACCGCCATGTGCTGTACATTGTGTTACATAACTGCGCGTTGTACACGACTAGAGTGACTCAAAATTCACTTTTTTACTAGTTATAAACAGATTATAAGATCCGTGTTCTTATTTTTTGGAAGGAGTAGTATGCTAGCCTCACATTTTGGTAGATATCATATTTGAGCCTGCACATTCTTACTTTATTTCCATGATCTAATTTCCCTTCAGAATTCGTTGACTAGCCTGGGTGTGGGAAACAAGGTTGACATTGAGAACTGGCTTATAGGAGAGAAGTTGGGCTCTTCAGGGTAGGTCATCCACCAGAAAGTGTAATAAAGGGGATTTTGTTTAATTAGTGGTTAATAACAGCTATTCCTTCCTTCCCTCAATTTGAATGGAATTGAACAGAATTTGTAATCCAAATAAAGTCCTGCAAACAATGTTTACAGACATTGAATGTTACATTATATTTAATCATTTTTTTTCCAGAACTATAGATCTCCTTGACTGGAACAGTTTAATCAATGATACAACAAACATATCTAACTTGCTCATGGTTCCAAATCTCAAGGTAGGACATTTCTATTTCTTGTAATTATACTTTTCTTGTAATTCCCACAAATAAACCCAACTGGACAGATACAGGATCGTGTGTGTGTGTGTGTTAGGGGTGCACAATATATTGATTAAATATCGTTAATGCGATATCATGTTGCTCAATATCATATTGAAAATGTTGCAGAAAGTGTGCAATATGTTGTTTTGTGGAAAGATGCATCTGTTGGTTGTGTGGCTGTTTGATTTAGACAGAAAAGTAAGATGTGTGTCTTAGGAAGACCACAACTCAATAGAGATCAAAGAGGAAACAGTGGCCAAAAATAATTCCTTGGTAGCTTGGAATTACTGTTGTATCAGTCCAATATGTTGAAATGAACATATGTTGTAAGACTTAAGAAAACTTTATTTTGATGCATTTTCCCATAACGTTGTTGTATTTTCGCTTATGTTTAAAAATATCGATATTGCAGTATTCCTGCTCAATATCACAACATCAAATTTTGTCAATATCGTGCAACCCGTGTGTGTGTGTGTGGGGTGGGGGCACAATTTCAAATGAAGTCAGCTTGTGAACTTGTAAAGATGTGTTTGGTGCTGGTTTTGCAGACGGGCCACCTGGAGCCTCTACTAAGGAAGTTCACAGCGGAGGAGGAACGTCAGATGAAGAGGATGCTGCAGAGAGTAGATGTTCTGGCTAAAGTAAGGCTGTGAACCACGTATTCATATATTAATAACAATATACACAGTTAACATAGTTAACATAACGGTCAGCGGTAACAATGTGGGTGGAACAACAACATTGTTTCTCTGTACGTGCTGACTGTTAAAGGCAGGGTCCGTCATTCTCAAACGCTTGCTAACTTCGAGCTAAAATCAAAACAATATCCCTCCGCAGTGCCGCCTCACACATAGAAACGCATTGTGAAGCAAAGCGTACTGCTACGGCTTTGTTGTTGTGAGTGGTGTTCGCCACTTTGTTTATGTTCCTATTTACGGAGCCAGGGCTGTGTAGAAGTATCAGATAATTTTTTCAACACACACAGAGAACGGTAAAATAGCAAAATGCGAGGAGATATTTTGTGAATTTGACTAAATGTGTTTTAGCTTACAGTTAGCTTGCAATAGCTGACTTTACATTTAGTAATTTAAGTATTTCCTTTTCTTTTTATTTATTTATATATATATATTTTTTTAACCTAGTAGGCTACCCATTGAGATTAAGAATGTATTTTCCAAGGGAGACCTGGTCAAGCCATGCAGCAGCATATATGAATGCAGACAGAATACAGAAACATAGTTATAAAGAAAACAAGAATGGACAGATAGACGGATGGATGTATGGATGATGGATGGATAGACAGATGAATGGACAGATGGATGCAAGGCTGGATGGATGGATGGATGGACAGCATTACTAGCAAGTTTAACAGTGATCTTAAGGAAACGCTGCCTGTGTTCCAGCATGCTGTGGACAACGGTGTCCGGCTCATGGTGGATGCTGAGCAGACGTACTTCCAGCCGGCCATTAGCAGGCTCGTCCTGGAAATGCAGCGGAAGTTCAACAAGGAAAAACCCATTATTTTAAACACCTACCAGTGTTACCTCAAGGTAGGCACAGTTCAACGTCTTCAAACAAGATAAATGTTCCATACCACATTCCGCTGTGCTAAATAACGTATTGCTGCTGTAAATAAGTTCTGAGCCTGACTCCACCCACTACACAACTTTGGAAAAAATGCTAAAAATAGTGTGAGTCTGGGGAGGGGAGGGGCTGAGAGGGGGACCCCCATTAACATTAAACGTTGAGTTTGAATTTGACTACGTTAGAGCGGACTGTACCATTGAAAACCCGGGGTGATTTTTAACGGATATGACATGTAGATCCGTTTTCAGCCCATAAAATGCAGATGCTTGTAAAAACAGCAATTTTGTGAATAGTAACACCAGTATTGACGTGTCTCATCACAGATCAATTATATTACTTAGTTTACAGCTAAAAAGCTAATTTCAGGGTGCAGTTGCACTAAATAAATAAGTAAAATGTCGTCATAAAACTATTGCATCAGTGGGACCAATAAAACCAGTTTGTGTGCGCCTGCATTAGGAAGCCTATGACAATGTGACGGTGGATGTGGAGCTCTCGCGGAGGGAGGGCTGGTACTTTGGTGCCAAGCTGGTTCGCGGTGCCTACATGCACCAGGAGAGGGAGAGGGCCAAGGAGATCGGGTACGAGGACCCCATCAACCCGGACTACGAGGCCACGAACAGGATGTACCACAAGTAAGACCCCCTGGACCCGCCTATTTTACCCGTTGCACGCCGCGGTGTGTGTTGAGCAACCTGATTTGTTTATTATTTGTGTGTGTGTGTGTTCTGTGAAGGTGTCTGGATTACGTGCTGGAGGAGATTGAGCACAACAGAAAGGCCAATGTGATGGTTGCCTCTCACAATGAAGACACAATCACATTTACCCTGGAAAAGTAAGCAAGACCCCACCACAGACATACGCTAACACGGCATGAAAGTATAGCGTTGCATACTATATGTTCTGTACCTTTTATGTATTTAATGCATGCAACATCTAAGTAGAATTAGAGTTTAGGCTCCAATCATCATCGCCCAGTACTTTTGACCCAAGCTGAAACACCTTTCTGACAAAGCTTCCAGGACATGATCGAAGTGGACAAAGGACATATTTTTTGAGGCCAGAAATTACACTTCAAAGTGTGACCACAGCACAAAATTAAAATTTTAAACATATATATTTATTAATATTATTATTATTATTATTATTATTATTATTAATAATTTATATTGTTTGTTCCATTCAATAAAAAAAAAAAAAAACTATTAGTTTTTCTCTCTCTTCAGCCATTTTTACACAAATTGACTTGTATTCAATGTTCTCCTGTCTTCTCAGAATGAACGAGATGGGGCTCTCCCCTACTGAGAATAAGGTTTACTTTGGACAGCTGTTGGGCATGTGTGACCAGATCAGCTTCCCACTAGGTACAGTACAGCATGTCAACCCAACCTAGTCACAGCAGGTTGTGCAATCACGGGGTGCTTTGAGTCCACACCGCACCTGTGGTTCCTAAAGTCAGTCAAAGATGCTGCAATGAAACCTAGCCTTTGCAGAGGGTCAGCGTAGGGAGTGCTAATGCTGGTTCTAATTCCAAACATAATGCTGAAAAATAATAATGTAAATAAACTACCATTGTCTGCTGTTCATACTGTTCTGTTACAGAATGTTCTCTAGTGTGCAACATTCCAGTGCTTGGGTTAACAGTTGTGGAATGGCACATTAGCAGTACTAAGAACGGTAGATCCATTACCACTACTGTAATACTATATAGCAGAGCTGTAGAGGTGGACTTGAGTCACTAAGCTCAGGAGTTAACACTCAACTGGGGCTAGTCTGTCATGAAACTGCTTCTGACTTGAATGCAGTGACATCTTTCAGTTTATTATTACGACACATACACACCCTGCTTGATAAATAACTAAACCCACTACTGCTGGGTTAAAGCTGGAGTCAGGGATTCTGGAGAGAGATTGTTGCTATTTGAATTCTGTCAAAACAAAAACACCTGTCCCTTCTCTCCACCCCACCAATTAGATACATACTGCAAAGGCTGAGATAGTGTTGTGTGGTGGTGCGGCCTGCACCACTTTGTTTGTGTTCCCATTTACAGAGCCAGGGCCGTGTAGAAACTATGGATGAAACTGTTATCGGCTTCACAATCAAATTCGTCTTACCACTCCAAATTGTAATTATCATTAAAACTGTGTCCGATTACCACACTGAAAAACTACCAACATCCAGCATCAACCATAGTTGGCAACGGTTTCCTATAAGCAAAGCATGTAATGGGGGATTGTTTTGCATTAACAAAAACATGCAGAAACATGGCAGAAGGCAACGCCCCCTTCGGCCCATTGCACACCACATGCGAAGCGGAAACGCTTCACCCCACAGCGCTTAGCCTGACTCCACCTTTAAAGTGTAACTGCACCCCACAGCGCTTAGCCTGACCCCACCTTTAAAGTGTAACTGCACCCCACAGCGCTGAGCCTGACTCAACCTTTAAAGTGTAACTGTACCCCACAGCGCTTAGCCTGACCCCACCTTTAAAGTGTAACTGCACCCCACAGAGCTGAGCCTGACTCAACCTTTAAAGTGTAACTGTACCCCACAGCGCTGAGCCTGACTCCACCCACTACAACTTTGAAAAATGTGTCAAGGAACTGAGTGTGGGGGGGGGCTGAGGCGTTATTATATAGTTCTACGGGCTGAGAGGGGGACCTCCGTTAACATTAATGTTAACATTTGAATTTGATGACGTATGAGTGTACTGTTTAAAGCTCATAAAACACATTTTAGGGTGCAGTTACACTTTAAAACGTTTCAAATCAGTTTGTCCATTTCTCCAAACAATTTATACAAACAGCATCACACAATGTATTTCCTTAGGTTGCCTGTCACTCGAAATCCTACAGTGTATCCTAGATCTATCTATCTAAAGAAAATATGTTTGTCAATGGCAGGGTCATATGCCAGGGTCCTTGTGTCATTGTTTACCAACAACCTAGCGATTTTGGGTGTAGTGCACTACTGCCTAGATGATTTGGGCGGGGCGTAAGACTGTACGATCAACATGTCATAGAAGCAATAGATAATGTAAGAAACATTATGAAATGGGGGTGGGGGGGTGAATTAGTTTAGCCAATTGTATGCTTAGCAGTGATCAGCTGAGCAGTCTGGTCATGAGATCAGCATGGTGATTGAGATTATGGCTTGGGCTTGTCTTTGTGGCCTGCCTGAACTAACACTATATGCTCAATTTGTGGTTTTCAATAGACTAGCCTATTCGGTTAAATGATTTGAGTTCTTTTTGAAAATGTTCAGTGCATTTTAATTAACTAATACCGTGATGACACCGAGTTTGGTCACTAGACTCGCTCTCAGACTCATAAAACGTGGCATGCTAACTTCTTTCCTTCCTTCCATCCTTCCACTGGGAGAATAGGCCAGGCGGGTTTCCCGGTCTATAAATACGTTCCATATGGTCCTGTGAACGAGGTCATCCCCTACCTGTCCCGAAGGGCCCAAGAAAACCGGGGGTTCATGAAGGGCTCGCAGAAGGAGCGCCACCTGCTGTGGAAGGAGATGAAACGGAGGCTGCTCAGCGGCCAAGTCTTCTACAAGCCTGCCTTCTGAACCGGGCGGCGAGTCTGTGACACGGTGTGCTAAAGCCTTCTGTCGCCTTTTTAACGCACCTCCTGTTTTGACACTCGAGTACAAAAACATGCCGTTTGTGCGCGTGTGTGTGTTGTACGTGGCTTAAAGGGTTTTTTGAAATTTATCGAAACCTTTGCTCGACTCAATGGCTCAATCGGTACATGTCCCTATGTGGGATTTATTTAATTACCCATTGGGTGCTGCTGAGTTGTCCACAAATAAGTTATAAGTGTATTTAATGTATCGTCTGAGCAATGTTAATATTGAGTCTTTCTCACGGTGGCAGTGATTTCGTGCTTTCTGTCATACATGTTTGAACCCTATCTTAAGAACACGCAAACAGTACGCATACTTACATGCAAACAAACTTAACAGGAGTCCCTCCCACACCTCCCATCCACCTTCAATTGCTCCACTTTCTACGTGGTAGCTGCATTGCTAAACAGAAGCAATTGGCATGACCCAAGACTGTGCTTGACTTCAGTAGCATAATGTGAACCCCGTCTCGCCGCCTTCATGCACCCAGTACAGGGAGGGTGCTGTGTACTGGGTGTTTTATTCAATCACATAGAAGTATCACTCTTTACTATGTAGCAATAGTACAGATGGACTTTATATAGTGAAGAGGTATCACTCTTTACCTGAGCAATAAATGGCTACAAGAGAATCCTCTCCACAGTCAAACAGGACTATACATTTGGACTAACAATGCAAACACCCCATAGGCACTGATCCTGGAGAGTAAACATCTAATTCTGACTTAATAATAATAATCAATATATCATGGTGTTTATTCAACTCAAACTGATGGACTCTAGATGACTACTAACAGTGGGCCTTGTAAACTGTGTTGTGATTAACTTATTAAACATGCCGGTAGTTTTGCAGATCTCACAAACCTTTGGTATGAATTTATTTTGGAGATGAAGGAATTTTAATTAACTTCTGAAACCTAAATAAGAGTAGGTCTTATTCTCCATATCTGGAATAATAATCTTAATGATGCATAAATGACATTGTATCGAGAACTGCTCAGCCTTAATAATATGTAGTACTTGACTGTAATAAAAATATGCACATTTTAAAAGTGCCTTAAGATTAGTTTTAGACTTACCAGGAGTGGCCGAACCTGTTTTACAAGTATATATTGGGAGAATAAATCTGCATGGCAGCATGTTTACTCAATCGCACGTTTGAATGTCCCATTCTGCTTTAAGTGAAGATTTGTGTTTACTAATGAACAGGTTATGTCAGAATTTGAAATTAAATTAATTTCACACAAAACCAAAACAAGCCCTCAGCCTGCCTAAAGGCCTCTGCGAGCTCCTGCAAGTTTCCTGTTGGAAAGATTATGCAAGTGTCATAAAAGGCTTATAGGCCTAACCAACCATATAACCGCTTATTAAGAGTAAGTTTCACATACACAACTATGCGCCAAAGAAGGAAATTGAAAGGTAAATAATTATTTGTATTCACCAAGGGGAACCTCTGGTGCTGATAAATATATATATACAACTCGGAAGTGCCAACCCCTGCAGTTCATCGAATGGCCGCTTGAGGCTTTCAATGTTAAAATGTCTGACTTTTACCGCAAACATGGTTACAGCCTGATTCAATAAACGGTGTTGGCCTCTATAGCTAGTCTCCTCGTTCATGCCAACTGTACGGGGGGTTGCATTTAAAAAATAACTCATCAGGTAAAACTATATTAGCCATACATTTCTTCCATTA
>JAOEGT010053147.1:0-17500 GCA_025447795.1 Speoplatyrhinus poulsoni | reverse complement strand
TAAATCGTTTAGTTGGATCGAGGCTTTGTGTTTCTGAGACGTCTTTAGATCAATGGGTGCATGCATTATGTGTGAACTTCACTACACCAAACTCTCTTTATTCCTGATATGCCTGCAATAAATACTTGATTTACTTTATTGCCTCTCCAATAAAGCGAGCGGTAGGTTCTGATGACAGTTAAAGGACTTTGTAGAAATTATATCTCCTCATTGTTGTAGGGCAGTATTTAAATCATTTTTCACTGAAACAGAATGAAACCAGGAAGGCATATTTATGACCGTTAGCTAGCCGCCCTTTTTATTCAGAACATATTGCTCTCATTTGGTTTCTCTGGTATTTACATTGAGTCATATATCATTTGCAAGTGGGTCCCATTACATGTGAAAGACACTTATCTTAAGCTTGTGAAATGAACGGCCTTTCAATTGTCATGCATTAATCAAGTCAACCATCAGTTATTTTCCTGCAGGATCTCTTGAATGGGAGATTCTAGTTTGTATGTAAAACATTCTGCTGTCAAGTATTGATTTGACAGTATAGTCTCGATCCCAGAGGAAGGAAGGGAGGAAGGAAGGAAGGAAGGAAAGAAGAGACAGAGAGAGAGAGAGAGAGAGAGAGAGAGAGAGAGAGAGAGAGAGAGAACCATATAGGCGGCTGGGCTCTGCTGTCACATACTGGTTCTGACCAATTTCTCCCCCGCTGACGCTGCACTCGTACGGCTTGATACTGTCAGGCAGAGGACAGCCTGTTGAATTGTCCTGTGTTCTGTTTCAGTATGTCCCGACACGTCAATGACATGGCTATCATAAACCGGTGCTCTTGCTGTACTGTGCATACACAGGGCCCTGGGGGGCTCCTAGCCAGCTGCACAGCTCCTCATGCCCCCGTTACATTTGGCACTGCAGTGTGTTCAAGAGAGCATAGGGTGATGAAACCCCTTGGCCGTCCAGCCGGTCTGTGTCTGTGTGTCAGTGTGTGTGTGTATTCATCGGCAGAGAATTATGTGCCTATTGAAATTGTATTTTGATCACCGACTGCTCATTACATTGCTATTGCAAAATAAACAAAAGGTATTTCTGAATACCTGTATGTTGTTATGGCAAATGGTGATTTATTATAGGATCCACTACTCTAGTGGTATTTTCTTGTGTGGCTTGTCTGCTGTAGCCTGTGTGCTGCCTGAAACACAAGCCATAATCTGTTTGTCAAAAAGTGTATTTTCTGTCATTTTCGAATAACACATTGTAGTCTAAGCCTACATATTATTTTTATAGGTATATCCTATTTGATTTGTGTAAAATATTGTTTAGTTTTTATGTTTTTTGAGATATCAACAGTGTCTGGGGCTTTGGGGGGTGCTACCATGCAGTAGATACATTTAATTTTTCCTTCTACGTTGCGCTATTCCAGTTCTTTCTGGTTCTGTAATTAGATCATTGTGCTGTGACTTATCTTGAGTGCTTGTCAGATGCATACGATTAAAACCCCCCACCTTCTTCTTCTCACTGTGGGCTACGACACGGAGACCTGGCACACTGGATTGCCTGTATATTGTTCTTTTGCTGGGCTTAGTCACATGAGCTTTCTAGAATGTTCCTCCTGGTCTTGGTGTTTCCACGTGGCTGCTTTTCTGGGAGGCAGGCAGGAGGGCTTGGAGCTTACACAGTGGCATGGCTTCATGAGTGTGCCCACCTGGCACACTCTGGCATAAACTGGCCCATAACTCTGATTAGCACTGGGCAATAGCCTGCATTTCTGTGCTTCCATGCAATGTTATTTACATGAGCTTAATGCTAGGCTATATCTAAATAGTTTCCTCATAAGGTACTGTCCTCAAAAGGTACTTGTCTCAAAGATAAAGCCACGCATGTCTAAGTCCACAATGTGTCAGTGAAACTACGAATAGCTAATTAAAACAGTTATGGTTCCTGTTTTTTTTGTTGTTATTTTCTTTTTGTAAATAGAGTAGCCTTAGCCTACATGCTTGCTTTTTAAACTATAAAAGCATAACAAGCTATTTATCTTCTTTACCAGCAGACAAATGTGTAACAACAACTGCAATACAATAGCAGCAATATAAACATGGTTTTCCCCCAAAACATGTTTTTTTAGTTTTTTTTTATAAAGTATGTGTTTACTTTCTAGACTATAAAAGCATACAAAGCTACAGTACTTCTCCATATTTGTATTTTACCAGCTATACTAGGTAGACAAACCCATAACAACCACAACAATACAATAGCAGCAATATAAAAATAGTAAATGCGATACCTTTGTGTGAGATTACTGTATGTGTATGACTCATTGCCCAAGCGTATTGACTGTCAGCAGTAATTGTGCTGTGCTGTATGGGGTTTTTATATGATGTGTCATGTCACCTTGTAATTGCCAAATCATAGGGCTCTCTTTCCCCCCTTCCAACACACACACACACACACACACATGCAACACACACAGAGGCCTTTTGTAAGCCCATACATGCTGAGACAGGAAGCAATTACACTTAACTCAAACTTTGTGGTTAATTAAAAAACTTCCCTGGTTAACTGAGTAGTTATTATCTCAGCACTACAGCCCAGAAACGTCAGCTTTTGCTCATGTTTCCATGGAAATTGTGTTGTTTTTTTAACGGCTGAGCTGTTGTTATTAAGAGCCACATTTACAGAAGTCAGTAAGTTGGGAGTCGGGGTTACTTGTTCTGTATTTCTTACACTTATTTTTGTTATAGTATTTAAAGAAATTCAAACTCGCACAACATGCAACGTTCTCTTTGTTAATTGTCACTGTTCTGCACTCTCTTGTCAAACCATAACAGATGTGTTCTTTTGGGAGACAGTTGAGATAACTTTTGAAATTGTCTGTTCTAGCCAGAACATGACCTCTAAAATGTCACATCTTGCTGCTTGTTAAAATGTGCTTTTTTCTTTCCTCAGAGGAGATTTGGTCTCCGACAGTTGACTGGGTTTAAAATTAATGAGCACATAGCTGCAAAATTCAGGCAGGAGAATCTGGGCTTCTGCTTCAAAGTGCAGTAATTGGCCTAATGAGTGTCTTTTGCCAATGGTTTAAAATCCTCCGTTCTCTCCACTTGCCTTTGTAGGGTGTCTAGTAACACTTCAAGCCATTAACAAGGACATTGATAGGAGAAATGGTCTACTTCTGAAAACAACAAATGATATAACAAACACACTGCGCCCTTCAGATAATGACACACTCTAAAATAGGTTGTTACATGTACCTTGGCTGTCAGAACTCAGCAATTCAACCATCACATGATCATTTACAACCTGCATTCAGATATTTCTTATACAGTAGTATGTGATGCCTCTCTATTTGAGGGGGCATACAGTATGAGAACATAATACAGAGCATACACATCTGCCTTTTAAGATGAGGGTAAGCCAACCAACGTGGTTGTGTTAACCCTGTTTTTTTATTATTACTTAAAGCACATGTAATTAAACTATTTAACAGTAAGACTAGACATAGATTTTTACATTTGTTCTAACTGTTAATTGTCTCTAGGCAGCTCTGTGTCTGGAATGTGTTGTGTTGTGTTAAATGAGAGCGTTGATGAAGGTCAGGCGTTCATGCTCCCCTTAGGTTCTGGTACATGCCTCAGGACATTCAGACCCTCTATTATGGCCTGAAGTTGCCGGTTACAGATGATCAATGAAGGATCACAGCAAAACAGAAGACAAATTGTCTTGAAGCCAGAACCAAGTGTCCTTGTTCGGTTGAATAACACAGAGCCTGTGCGCACATTCCCATGTGCATTAGACGTGTTCACCCGTACAGGGGTATTCTGTCCTACTATGTAGACCACACATCATGTTTCTCTGTGTTTAAGCACTGACCTTCTGAGTGCCGTCTAATCACACTCCGCTACACAGTGCAGCACTGCAGCTGAGATCTGTCACCTGGCTGATGGTGTGCTTGTAGCAACATTTCACTATGAAGTTTGGTTTGTGTCACACAGTCTGTAAAATTGCGTTTAGCCATTTACTCATTTGGCCTGTCGCAATAAGCCAGAGTATGCTTATGTTAGCATTAACACACAAGCATGTCTGCAAGCATGTCTGCAGTCACGTGGGAAGGAGATAGGGGGCCAAGGTGACCTTGAGTGGAGGCAGGCAGTATGCTTAGTGCCCAGTGCTTAGAGCAGCAGGGACCAGAGGGTGCTAGAGCATCACTATCACTATTGCCGTACAGTAGCAATGGCAGCTCCGCAATGACCTCTCTGATTGTTTCTCTGAGAGATGGGAGAAAGAGATGAGCGATGAGAGAGAGAGAGAATTTTGCCTCGTTGACCTTGGTTTTTGCCTCCCATTTTATTCTCTATTAACATAGTTTTGCATACAGACAGGCAGCGACAATATATTGTTGGTTTCTGTTTGTGGTATCTAGTCGGACTTGTAGCATTCCTGTGATGCCTGTTTTATAAAGGTTAGCCGTACTCAAATCAAACTTCATTTGACGGAGGAGGATGTTTTGGCCAGGGTGTCCAGAACCCTGAGACCATCCACACCACTTTACCACGCCACTTAGCATCTTCATCTCTTGGCCTCAAGCCGGTTTCCACATAAACACCTCATTCGTCAGCTTATTACAGCGTCACTGCGATCCAAATGCCAGCCGGCCCTGAAACAGTTAACGTATGGCGTCAGGATAGCGAAGCAGCAGGAGGAAGCAGCAGTGCATTCTGGTCCAGGTTGTATGGATGACTGCCAGCTGCCGAATCCTGCCTCTCCTCTCTCCCTTCCTCCCTCCTGCTCTCTGCACCGCATAGCTATGGGAAGCACGTGGAGGGCAACTGTGCCTGTGACTGCGCTTGCCGTTTGTGCCTGTGTGTGTGTGTGTGTGTGTGTGTGTGTGTGTGTGTGGAAGAGAAGGGGAATGCAGTTTAAGGAGTGAAGTGCCTATGAACGTGTGTGTGTGTGTGTGTGTGTGTGTGAGCTTAGCAGCTAGGGAACACACTGCAATGCTGAATAAGGAGAGTCGCTGCATCTGAACTCCCCCCCCCCCTCGCACACACACCCCCTCCCCCTCCCCCCTCCACCCCCGGTGGGATTATGTAGCGGCCCAGGGCAGTGTGGCGTCTGGGGGCATCGGGGCGAGGAGCCGGGCCCGCGGACAGCGGGGATGAAGGGCCGGGGCTGCTGGGAGCCAGCGACGACGGTCTGCTCCCTCTGCAAGTCGGGCTGCCTGAGGAGTAAAGTGAGCCGGGGTCAGTACGGCTACAGCTACAGCTACAGCTACAGCGCCGGAGCAGGGGGCTTCCCCTCTCCCCTCCCTCGGCCCCGCAGGGAAGCCTCCTCGTCCTGCCGTCTCCTCCACGTCATGTGCCTACGAGGTAGCCACCATCACACCTGCCAGCCTGCCATCCATCTCCTCTCTCTCCCTCTCTCTCTCCTCTCTCTATCTCTCTCTCTCTGCCACCACAGTCATTGCCATAGCTTATAGCAGGAACAGTCTGTCCTCATCCTCTCTCTCTCTCTCTCTCTCTCTCTCTCTCTCTCTCTCTCTCTCTCTCTGCCTCACGCTGCTTTCCACCCTATGCATTGTGCCTGCCCCACTTTTGCATGAGTCGGGGGGGCTGCTTGTATTGCCTTCTTGCTGGGTCTGTGAGCTCTTGCTGCACACGTGTGTGTGTGTGAGTGTGAGTGTGGAAATAATTGTGCCATTGGCGATGATAAAATAATTGACTCATCCTGTGCACCCTACATCCCTAGAGACTGCGCTGGTTTACTTGTTTATGTACACTTGTAAGGCAATGAGGCCACTTAACTAGTTAAGTAGAAAGCTTCTCACTTCGCAATATACAAGCTTGAGTATGTTTCCCTCCACCCTACAGTTTGTAGTTTGAAATGCGTGACTTTATCTGAGCTATCTGATATGCAGTTCTGTAGTTCTGTGATGTTGCATGTTTATACTGGAAGAAATAGAGTAGAGAAATACTTATGTTTAATAAGAGCAGTTCTTCATAAGCCTACCTTCTAGTAGAGTAGAGTAGAGTAGTTATATTCTGTTAGCCTCAGTGGTGCTTTGTAGCTGAATTACATCATACTAAACGAGTTTTATGCTCTCTTAGTTTGCATTGCTATAAAGGAATTAAAATTCCGCAACTGAAATTAATGAAGTGGAGCGTTCAAAAAAAGGGGAAAATTAAATCAACCGTTTGCCATCTTTTCCTCCTGAGTTCACCTGAACCCTCCAATTGTCATCCAACTCTAAGGAGATCTGTTGAATGTACATGGGAACTTTAAATTGCTATGATTTACTGATTTACATTTGTGAGCAAGCAAGAAACATTTGTGAAAAACTGAGCAAATTTTTTCTAAATTGTTTATAAATTCTGTTTACAAATGACTTGCTTAAAAAAAAAAAAAAGAAAAGTCCAGCAGAGATTGTAAATAAAACGGTCAAGACAAGTGACGAAGTAGGAAGTCCTCAACCGAAGTTCTCAACAGTTCCTACCTGACATGAACACAGCATAACAACGGCTACACTATTATGCAATATCACACCTGCCTCTTTCCTTTCCCCAGGACAATGGGAACATAAGGTATTTTGATTTCACAGCTGTAGATCTATCGTTGACATGCCTAACCTGGATAAATCAATGAAATTGCAGTTCACTAGAATATACCCTGGCTTCATTTTCCTTTTTCTTCGGCTATCCCCTTATACTGTGCGTGCCCTGCTTTACAAGGCATTGCTTTGTACATGAACAGTACACAGGCTGCCTGCTGTTTTGATTGTGTCCTCTGCCCACCAAGGCTGTGCTGCGGTGCCTCGGGACAGTGATGGGTTGCACTGCATACTTCCTCATTTGCGTGTGGGGAGCAGAGAGTTGCTTTACTGGGTTTGAACCCGCCGTCTCCTGCATTTGTCTCCCTGTGATCTGTCTCTAGGGATGTGTGCGGCCAGCTAGCCATTACTGGCCAGCATTACATCCCATCCCCGCGGAGCGCGGGACAACCACTCCGTCTTCATCTCTACACTATTGCCTCTGCTCCTCCCCCGCGTTTCAAATACATGATTTACCGTATTTCTAATCTGTCGCTATCTCAGCCATTCTACTCACTGACACACACCGTCAGTTAATAATTCATGTGTTCAGGATGTCCACAATATGTTTATAGTGCTCTGTTGCAGTCTATCCATATCGACTCATCACTCAAATGTTAGAAGGTCAACCTTTTTGTTTTTTACACAAATCCAAATATAATGTTTGTGATCTTCAGGGGATTAGAAATGAATGAGTTCCCGAAAATATCTGTTGTTCTGCTTGAACTGGTACTAAATATAATATAATAGCTTGAACGTGCACTAAATATCCCCAGTAAGTTACTGTGTACCCTGAGCCCTTCAGTATGCCTTATGGTATTTAATACAGAGGGACAGTGACTCGCCCCACCGCCCACGAGGCACAACTCCCCACCACTGGGTGACGAGCCGAGGAGCCCCGGGCAGCCTGTCTTTAGGGAGGTGTGAACGGTCATTCGCCGACGGTGTGCTGGGCGGAGTTGCCTCTGTAAGATGGTTGCTACGGTACGAGTCTCGGCCTCTTCCACCCTTTTAGCACTACGTCACATAAGCAACTCTGTAATGAACGTCTGAAACCCCTGTAAGCTCCACACGGGAGTATTGGACTTGGACCTACGGGAAGTAATACTGTCGATTTCTATTGGCTGTTAGTATTGTCACTCACTAATTACAGGTGCAACGCTTTATTTACAATTTAAAATTGAACATTTATTTTAAGCAGTAACCATAGCCTACCTATTTTACAGATTTACAAGACCTGTAAACAGCCAGAGTCCTGTAATTTAGTTTTCCTTCGAATTCCTCATTGCAAGTGTAACGTCGAACTTGGTCATTGAGTCACGCGGTCGTGCACGTCAATCAAAATACCTGGCTTGTCAGGTAGGCGGGTGCTCACACAGCGAGCCAGCACTGTGTCCCTTTACGTACGTAAAGGCTGGCTCTGCGAGACTACTACAGTGCAGGCCTTGCTCATCAACCCTCCTCTGAGCCTGAGCCACAGCTGAGAAGAAATAACATAGAACAGAGTGCAGATGGGGCAAAAATATGGAGAGACATGGCATTGGTCTTAGATTTCTGCCTATGCAAGGTCTTCTGTTGTCACTGAGGTAAAGGGGAAGATGGCCTGCCCTTGAAGCATGACTGGTGTGGTAATAGGCTCTCTGCCCTGCAGCGTGGCGTCGACCTTGCTACGGAGAGTCATTCATCCACGTCCATTGCTGTGGAGGGAGGGGTCGGTAGAGAAGGGCTACAGCAAGCGCTCATTGCTGAGGCACACTCAGACAGCACTGGGTGTATGTACCTGCAAGGGGCGTCATGTAAACCCGCACAGTTACCCTGTTCATCCAGGAGCTGGGAAGCACAGCCTATTGTCTGTGTGTTGGTTCAATGCCCGAGCTGGTGTAGTACAGTAGTTCTGGAACATTGTGTTCGTGTGGGACGGATGCTAGTGCTGAAAGATACGTTCAGACTGTACGAGGGTAGTGTGTTATTAATACGTGAGCTCTCAGTGTCCTGGCCTTTTGTCATGGCTGGCTACCGTACCACACCGTACCATGTAGCATCTCTAGGGGAATGCCGGTGGTTTTCTGCTCTTATGTACTTATAGTATTAAACACTATATTATTCAGGCCACTAAGAACTTTGTTGGATGATTTAATTATATATTGACATGGTAGTAGACATGATGACAAAATGCTGTAACCATTCTGACATGATATTGGTTGCTTACAGTTGCTGACCTGTTCAACTGATGACAAATGAACAGTACTACATGTAAGTCGCTTTGGATAAAAGCGTCTGTCAAATGCCACAAATGTAAATGTAAATATATTTATTTCAGAAGTTGCCAGAATGCAGCGAACTGTTCTAGAGGTTACGGCATGGCAATTACTTCTACAGACCCCCTGCTTGTAAGTGGAGTCTTCTAAACAAATATTCCTCGGTGTAAGTAACAGTTTATTTTTAAGTGGTAGCCTATTAGTCTTAGCCGCTGAACTCTGGCGTAGTAAGAGTTAGGTTAGGGCCAGGGCTTCTCTACAGCTGTCTGTAGCAAGTCTGCCTGATTATTTCAAATCTGTTCAACCATTGAAAAGGAATAGCCTAACCTAAAGGTCTGGATTTAATCCAACCAAGTGTTACTTCTAGTCTTTTCTCACATTAACACATACATCATATTAATTGTTTGTGTGTCAGCTTTCTTATAGTTTGCTGCCCCATTAGTTTGCTTATTTTGTGTCTGGCCTTGGCTATCCTTGCTGCTCTACTGGCAGGGCTGCTTGTTTCTCATACTGTATGTTTGATAACCTCGTCCCGAGTGTCTCTTAGTCTAGACAACTTTGCCCCTTTGTGTTCTCAAGTCAAGTCAATTTTATTTATATAGCCATTATTCACATTGCAGTTCTATATTTTTCATTTCATTTTGATTTGCTTACATTATTTAAGGTGCTTTCACTTTATTTGTATGTTTTTCTTTATCAAGCCTCATATCAATCCAATGTCCAGTTGTGATTTTGGACAAAATGTACTCTCTTTGAGCTGATGCACTTTTTACAATGCCCTATCATGATTGGATATCTGCCTGGAAGTGGGAGGATAGGTCAGAAATTATTGGTTACAATTCAAAACGTATTTCAAGCCGGTGGTAGTAGTTTTCTGCAGGTGAAAGCACAGTGCTACCATGGTACGCATCAAAATGCTATATCAAACACAAAATATAGGCTGTCAAATAATGAGGTGTGCAAATCTGCAACATATAGAGTACAAGGTCCAGTACAATACAAGCTAATCATTTTATACATATCACTCCATATATACAAGTGTTCAGTGTTGTTTACCTTCCTCCACACTAACTTCTCTGTGTTATGCTTGTTGGAACTATGGATGCACCGATAGATTGAAAGCAGGAATCAGCCGATTTCCACTCAAAATACGAGATCGATGGTAGTCTGATTTTCTTTTGTAATGGCTGATATGGAAAACTGATCTTTGTTGTCAATTAAATGGCTGTCGCGGGCGGGATAGAAAAACATTGCTTTCTTTAAATTAATGTAACGAGGAGACCGTTTAACCTATCAAAAATCTGTAAAAACTGATGTATGACAAACCTTCTGGTGTTTGACTGCCCTCAAAATTCCAAGACTGCTGCACTCCACTTCAAACTTAAGCACATAAGCTTAAAATCATGATGTTTTTCATCAAAATCACTTTATTATACATGTATACATAAATATAATTGTAAAAAAATATACAGTTTACCCTAACTTGATCCTTCAATATGCACGTAATTCAGCGGATTCCTCCAAGTTCGGTGATCCATGTCAGCTCAGAAGAAAAACAACCTACAGGTTGCTACTGTATGTTTTAGTCAAATCAGGTGTTAGTGAGAGATGGTGCATTTTAATTTGTAGAGCTTATCAATCTGTTAATATTTTTATATATATGGAGTCCTCCGTACTTTTATCAATATTGCTAACACTTTTGGGCACTTAGAACTATGTTGTGTATATACTCAATGTTTTAAAATAATAATAAAAGTAATTTATTAAAGAAATGCATCTTACCGGTACGTTTATTCATATTTTATGATTTATGACATACCTGTTATACTTCACAATACACATTTTGCTGTTAACATATAGGTGTAGGACTTGCAGGTGGAGTGAAAAATTTGCTCACAGTGAGTAAAAATGTTTTGGGAGCAAAAAATTATTTTACATTTATGAATAATATATCTAAAAATTATAATATCGGTATCGGCCGGAAAAATCCAGGTCGGTGCATCCCTAATTGGTATTATGCTGGTAGCTGAGCCATTAATTTAGCTGAACAGTGCTTTTTGTTTGTTTGTTTTTTTTATTAGGATCTACATTAGCTAACGTCGTAACGATATTCTTCCTGGGGAGATATCATATCATACTGTACATATACACATTCATGCATAAATACACAAATGAAAGAAACAGAAAATATCCATACGAAATATCATCAAACTATTAAAAATGTTTTATGATCTAGACACATTTTTTCAGTCATCTGATTTTAATATCTTTTAATGTCCTTCTTAAAATAAGAAATTGTATTTGTATTTAAAATATTATCTGATAGAGCATTCCATTCTTTAACAGCTCTAAAAATCACTGTACTTTTGAGGAAATTTGTCCTAGCCATAGGTGGAACTTGGAGTTGGTTATTGGTCAGCTTCATGTCAAAATGTATGACCAGGAATGCAGGTCACACACAGTGAGAGATGTGCTTTCCCTCCCTCCTCTCTATCTCCTTCTCTCCTTTCACAGGGAAGAATAGACAGATACATTAGATGACCGCATGATTGATATTTTATTATATTTATTTATTTGTCTTTATGGAATTGAAGATGTTGTGAAACAGCAGTTTTTCTATTTTGGTTTAGGTTGTTTACATTGGGTCATATACAGCTGCTATACATATATTTTATAATAAAATCAATTAAAGTAATTTATTTTTTGCAGATGAAAAAAATTGATTACATCCACCTTCATTCAGAAATGGGTCAGATTTATTTGTCGTGTCATGACCGGAAAGGCTGTTTGAAGATACTGAACATAAGTATTGGTACTTTGCTTGACATATATTTGAGACGTCATCAAGGTCAATGTACTGTAGAACTCTACCAAGAGTGAGATACGGTTTCATTTGCTGCCTGGAGGCCAAACTGTGGTATATTTCTGTTCTTCACTGTGTGTGTGTGGTGTGTGACACTGTTCTCGTGTGTTCTGTGTAACCCCGAGTAACCTCTTGGTTGCACCATAGGGACGGAAGAGCAACTGCCTGTGTAAGAGGATGGACAGTACTTACGTAACTGCCCGCATGCATCTCCAATACAGTCCCTCCGCTCAAATCCCTATTCTCAATCATTTCGACTTGCGGCACATTTGACCTCTGACCCCCTGCCTTGCAGACGACTCCGGGGACGAGGAGCCCGCGTCCCAGTCGGACCGCAGCGAGATCCAGGGCACGCTGAAGACGCTGGTGAGCAAGCTGGACGACCTGAGCACGTGCAACGACCTGATCGCCAAGCACGGGGCCGCGCTGCAGCGCTCGCTCAGCGAGCTCGAGGGCCTGCGGGTGCCCGTGGAGGGAGGGGAGAAGATCAAGGCCGTCAACGAGCGCGCCACCCTCTTCCGCATCACCTCCAATGCTATGATCAATGTGAGTATGTGGACGTGGTCACCTTCAGGGTGAGCCGAGAGGGTCGTCTTCCCCCCTCCTCCCTTCCCCCCAGACAGAAATCCAAGTAATCTGTGATATCCTGGTTGGGGAGCCCTGACGCACCAGATCAGGTGACAGTGTTAAGTCCCTGCTGCGCTACATCTATATAAATGTGCATTTTTAAGCCTGTAATGACAGACATGCGTGTTAAACGCATTTAACGCAGTTAAAGGCAGGGTCGTTCTTTGCTAGCTTCGAGCTCATATCAAAACGGTATCGATCCGCGGCGGCGCCTCACATGTAGAAATGCGTTGTGAAGCAAAGCGCAGTGCTACGGCTTTGTTGACATGGGCGGTGTTCGCCACTTTATGTTCCCAACTACGGAGCCAGGGCTGTGTAGAAGTATCAGAATGTTGTTTCAACACGCACAGAGAACGATACGATAGCTAAATGCGAGGAGATATTTGACAAAAAGTGTATTTAGCTTGCAATAAATTACTATAGCTTTAAGATGAGCACAGAGAGCACTTTAGCAACAAAGACAGTACTCGTCCACCGCCATTACAATGTATGGTCTCTTTATTATTGTAGGCAGGTATATAAACGTTAACACCTTAGGACTGTATGGTCCTGTTCTATGGCCCTCAGTGACAACGTATATAGAGGCTTTTCGCTATGATTGGCAGGGCTTGGATAATTTCGGTGCAGAAGGAGTGATACAAGATCTGATCTGGTGGGAAGGGGGGGGGGGGTGAAGGGGGTGGAGGTTAGGGGTGGAGGAGGACAGGAATAGTCCCTACCCCACTGCCCGGCCCCCTAGATACACTCTGCCCGCTAAGGAATGTCAGAGCCCTCTCTCACCTCTCACCATAGTCAGACAGACGGTCAGAGCTGCTGAAGACCTGCTGACTGCGTACAGGTGTTACCCACCCGTACAATCACACAAGGTTTGCCCAGCTCCCCTACGGCTCTGGTTGGATTTGGTGGGTTGATATAGGTTTGTCTTGGCTCTAACAGGTTTATTTGAAATGCATGTCTGCAATTTTTGGTAGAATATGATTAGCAAACACCTTGACCTTCTGCTTTGCTTAGCATTTGGACAGTACGAATTCATTACCTTTAGGTGATTTATTCATGTAATAATGATGAAAGTGGATTAGAAGATCATGCACCGGCTTCTGCACATGTCCAATTTAGTCTGGCTTCTTTTGTGATTCATTGCTGGGGGAGATTGAAATTGACTAGACAAGCAGTTTAACAACCCCCCTCAGATCAGCGCTCTCATTAAAATGCAATTAGATGTGGCCAGAATTGACCGTACTGTAATACACTGGGGGAAGCACCACTGCAGACTCCCTGTATAGTCATTTATGTCCTTAATGGTTAATGGTTCTAGTAACAAAACATGTCGCTTTCTCCTTCTGTGCATTCAGCTAATGCAGTGGTTTGCAGTTTGGGTTTACAGTGGTTCCTGGAATGATTTCAACATATATTATTATAATTTTAAAACACTTTTTAATCTAGTTTTATAAAATATGCATCGTTTCCCCAGTGGTATTCATTGTTCTTTATAAAAGTCAACGAAAACACTGACCTAAAATACTACCGTAACTTTCCTTGACCAGTAAAAACTGTAGTTTGTGTGCGAGAACGAGTCCCAAAGAAACAGGAGAGGGTTGAAAGAAGGGGTTGAGAGTGATGGAAGCAGAGCAGGAGTGTGATGTAAGGGCAGTCGGTGTATTTTGTCCTGTGGAAGAAGCTGGCACTCTTGCACATTTAGCACTGATGTAATTCCTCATGTGCATTTGTCAGGGCTGCATACACACACTGGTTATTGTGTGTGTCTGTGTGTGTGCTCACAGTAACATTGACTAATTTATATTCGTTCACACGAAACGGCTGGTTGATTTCTCACATGTTCAACATGCTCAGCAGTACCGTGCAGCAGAAGATCATTTGACACTTGACAGCTGTTTCATCCATCATTTACATATTGAGGTGTGCATGCCTGTTCGCCTGCTGATGTGCTTAGCCCAGACATTGGTTGTTCCACACAAAGCCGTCTGCATTTATTTGTCAAATTCAGCAAGAAAAAAGTGGAACCGTACTGCTTTTTTTTAGTAGTAACCAAGTTTCACATCAGACTTATATGTGAGTATGTGAGGAAGTGGGCAGCGAGGTCACATGGTTCATGTGACCTTAGCTGTTGTACTGATGCTCAGAACCTGGCGATCAGGACACTTTACGCACGCCTTAACACCAGAGGTAAGATTATTGTGCAGATGTGTGTTTACCAAAATTAGTAATATTTCAAAGTTGGTTTTGTGGAAATGTCTATGTAGGGCTTTGTTTTGCATTTGTTTGCTGATACCACCTGTTCTTTATTTCTCAATATACGGTACATGTGTTGTTTGTTTAATTGATGAACATCATGTAATCAGTGGCAATCATCCAAATCCATGTGTCATTATAAAACCAGCAAACCTAATTAAAAGCTGCAATGCAAATAATTTGGTTAGTAAATCAATACTTGTATCAGTATTTGTAAAGGGGCACGACGTCACAAAATACAGACTATTGGAGATGTTCTCGATATAACAACGGATACACAGCTTGAAGAGAGTTTGATGCTAGATTCTGTGATAATGTAAACCTCATTAAAATGTATTCATTTGTTTTTATGTCCTTAATACCTTTAGCATGAATAAAATGTAATCTTAGGTTAAAATACCTTGCTACCAGGACTATAAAACTGTCTGTGTGCATGTACTGTATGGGTTACTGGTAAAAAAAAACCTGAACTCTTAGGAGGTGGATGAGCAGGGTGCTTTTGCCACGACACTGTTTCCCCTCCCTGCTGCCTGAAGGTGATGTGCTATCTGTTTTCCCCCTGTAGCCCTAGTGGATGAGATTACCTGTGCTTTGGTACACTGTCACCTCTCAGCTCTATCAGAACAGCAGAGGGTATTTTATAGGACAGCAGTATTATTTGAGTTTTAGTTCATATTTCATATTCCATTCTTTATGGCTTATGTTGGCAGTTCACGTGCTGACACTTGCTTTTCTGTGAAGAGTATTTCATCACAGGTGTTGTCAGCTGTCAGATGTGTGGGTTAGGGTCGTTGAACTTTAAGCGCCTTCTCTGTCAGCCTGCTGATGGGGTTGATCTGACCAGCGTCAGCCAGGGGAGGACAGTCTTTGCCCTTACTGTATGTCCAGTTGGTTCTGTGACTCATTGTTTTGCTGTCTTTGTTATAGCTTGTGTACCTAGACAGGATGGAATCTGCATGAAAACCCAGCTAAGAGCCACAGAGATGACTAATAGACGTAATGATGATTGCTTGAACCAGTGATGAATAGTGTTGATTATAATGATTGCTACTCAACATGCCTCATCCTCTTCCACTTGAACTGTATTAACACTATCCTTGCGCTTCTGTTTGAGTTGCGTTAGAATATCTATAGGCTATAGAAAATAGCATCCAATATAGTTTTATTTAGCATATTCTATCTAAATATTATCTTAGATCTTAAATGCCCCGTATCATTCCAGTTTAATTTGAAAGATCTTTCTTCATTTTCAGTTGGTGTTTATAAACACGCCATAACTTAATTGGCTATTTTACTGGTAGAGGGAGGATAGGTTAGAGGTGATTAGTCACAGTCTAGAAATGATGTCACGCCATGGGCTAAATCTGACTGGATAGTTTTACACAGTAGTGATCATTTGGCATTGCCATGTTAGACAGATTAGTCCAGCCTCTTACGGTCCCCTCCGACGACACAGCTTACCTAACTGAAATAAGGGATACAGACAGAGACTTTTAATCGATTTATTCTGGTGGCTGCTACCAACCAGAGAATGTTGTTTTCTGTATTCTGAAGAAAAGATTGCCAGTATAATGTAGTATCTAAAGTTTGCATTCTCTGTGTGTGTGTGTGTGTTGGGCCAGGCGTGTCGAGACTTCCTGGACCTAGCAGAGAGCCACAGTCGCCGATGGCAGCGGGCGCTGCAGTATGAGCGGGAGCAGCGTGCCCACCTGGAGGAGACCATTGAGCAGCTAGCCAAGCAGCACAACAGCCTGGAGAGAGCCTGGAGGGAGGCCCCCACGCACGCTGCCAACTCCCCCTCTGCTCCCACCGCCAATACGGGTGAGATGTCCTGCCTGCTCCTGTTCTAGCCCCGGTCCTGGTCCTGGATGTAACCGACCCAGTGTCTTGCCCTGGTCTTACTGTAACAGACCCAGTGTCCTGTCCTGGTCCTGGGTGTAACCGACACAGTGTCCTGCCTGCTCCTGCCCTGGTCTTACTGTAACAGACCCAGTGTCCTGTCCTGGTCTTACTGTAACAGACCCAGTGTCCTGCCTGCTCCTGTCCTGGTCTTACTGTAACAGAACCAGTGTCCTGTCCTGGTCTTACTGTAACAGACCTAGTGTCCTGTCCTGGTCTAACTGTAACAGACCCAGTGTCCTGCCTGCTCCTGTCCTGGTCTTACTGTAACAGACCCAGTGTCCTGCCTGCTCCTGCCCTGGTCTCACTGTAACAGACCCAGTGTCCTGCCTGCTTGTAAACTCTGTGACCCCCAAAAGAAATTCATGCATAGCTTATATTATGAAGAGCTTTAGTTCCTCCACACGTTGTTAAACCCACATCTTGGCACTGACTAAGAGAACCACAGCGTATAACATAAAAATAACATGAAAGGCATAAACTGTAAAATAAACTTTATGCACGTGTTGTGCAATGTACTGTATTACACCACCTTACATTTACAGGATTTATAATAAAACCAATTATTTTAAATCAGGGGACCGCCTGATCCACAACAACCTTTTGAGGGGTTCGCTGTCACACATCGTGGCCACACTGGTATTGGTATTCTAGGGCTGTCACATGTAATCGCGATTAGTCGCATATTTCTAAAATTTTTCAAATGTGTCCTGTTAAACACAAGCATTTGCATAAAACTGGCATATCTTATCTAATTTTTGAGCAGGTCAAAATATGCTATTTGTTAATCGCAATTAATTACGTAAGTGTATGATTAATTGCGATTACATTTCTTTATTGTTTAACAGCCCCAGTCTTGACACATTGGTATTAGTGCCAACCACAGGAGCATTACCTGACATTATTAACGAAGTGTATTACCCTTGATTATTCACCACAGCTGCTAATAATTATTATCCATCCATCCATCCTCATCCGCTTATCCAGAGTCGGGTCGCGGGGGCAGCAGCTCCAGCAGGGGACCCCAAACCT
>JAOEGT010053127.1:0-19159 GCA_025447795.1 Speoplatyrhinus poulsoni | reverse complement strand
CATGTAAGTGCAATTAAAGTAGTTGTACAGTTTAGTATATGGGACATTTCAAATGGCACTGCCTAAATGTGCCCACATGGCTAAACTGGAGATTCTGCCTGACATGCCTCTAATAAAACCTCTCTCAATCTGCTCTGCTTCACTCTATTAGAATCAACCATTGCACAAGTAATATTCAGATGTTGGGTTATTGATTTCTATAGGTTTGGGGCTGCAACTGCATCATTCCAAATATATTTTTACTTTAAAAGTGAGTAGATTTTTAGGCGGGAAATCCATCTTTATATACTTTGCAATTGTAATATACATGTGTTTAGTTATAATGTATTCACATCCAATAGCTTCTGCCCTATCAAATGAGACCAGATGTGTGCATGTGGGCCTCCTAGTTGAGGAGCTACACTTTTTTTTGTGGTATTACATTTTAGGCTTTTTTCCTAGAAAAAGGGCTGGTGTTTAAAAGGTTTTAATAGAATGTTCCTAATTGTCATTAAAGGTAATCTATACAATATTTTAAACGTTAATATAGCAGCCTACAACTATTTTCTATATGCAGTGGAGTAATTGTGTCCTGAGATGAGAATGCCTTCACACTCCCTCTGTGTGTGGGAATCTGAGCTCCTCTGTTCTTTGTTTTCATAGCCTGACTAGACGCGAGTGCATTTTAGTCCCTGTGTGTGTGTGTGGCCCACAAATCATTTATTTTGGTGCCCTCAGTATAACACATTGGGGCGGAAAGTCGAGCCACTGAGCCCCAACAAACATTTGGTGGATTGGCAAAATAATACATTATTTTCTTATTTTAAACAAAAAGACAAATAACATTATGAACTTGTATATAGTGTAAGAACAGAGGGTACAGTACGATAACATCAAAAACATTATTAGAAGGTAAAACTGACTTTTGTAGTGACATAATAAATACAACATTTAGAAAAAAGTTCATAATAATAATTAAAATAAATAATATGAATAAATAATTAAACATATTAATAAATAACTATAAAATAAAGTATCCACTTGTAATGTTTCAGAAGACACATGTTCAGGTGTTACCTGTGGGTTCTGCAGGAAGGTCTGTTTGTGATTCGAACACCCACCACAACGGTTTAGCAGGGGTTCTTCATGTTTGGTCCAGGTCCCAAAATCCATCACTTCATGCCAGGTCTTATGAACACTGATTAGAGATGTGTTGATGATGCGGCAAACATCTGCGTCTGTAAACTGCTGGCACCAGTCTGAAAAGGACATCCTGTTGGTATGAAGGGATACACAAGTAAGACGTATCTTCTCAGTATGTTTTACAGGTGCACTGCTGTTCAGGGAACATTTTGTGACATTAAATTGGTACGCCTTACATAAAGGTCACCATGTCCTTACAAGATAAGGTAAGGTAGTGACCTTCTCCAACAAGCAGAGGCAACTGGCTGGGACAGTCACCACCACCATCCATGGAGAGGCATATGGTTGAGGAGTATACAGTGTGGGTACAACCTTTGATAACCTTTTTGAAATGTACCTCCTATACAGAGGAGATTCCCAGAAAAATCTGCCAGTGGCAATACCTGCTGAGTATACCTGTTCCATTCCATCTCCGTAACAGGAAACGTCCGCTCCATTATTATTGTATTTTCTCCTAGCACCCTCTCCACCAAATGAGAGCAGCAGATGCTAAGGTTAGCTAGCAGGATCTTACAGGATCCTTCCTTCACACACCCTGATCCTGTTCCCTGTTTTGTGATTAGCTTCCCTCAGGCCTGTTCCCTGTTTTGCGACTAGCTTGTTCTTAAGACTGTTCAGCATCTGAACATGAAACAAATCTTTATTGTTCCCCAAGGGGCGTTCTTTTTTGCAGCAAGCATGTACATTTACGTACGTAGTAAGTATAAGGACATCAAATAATACTCCAGTTATTTGTTCAGACAGGATAGGCTATCTGATAAAAGCGACCCAATCTATTGGTGCCATATAATGGCATCCTATGTGTACAGGATGTAGAAGGTCAAACTCAGGGTTGAGGGTCCGGAAGTGTCTCCCCAGCCTTAACTAATTGTAGTATTTTCTGGAATGCTATATTAAAGCTTACCAAAACTCCCCATCGTCTTCCACTGTTATGCCAAGGTTGTGCCTCTCTGTGGTGCCTACCTTGGACCATTCTGGGGAGCTAAAATGAGAAAAGACAAACTAAAACATACTATATAATACACTGTATATTATCCATTGATCTGTATCTGTCTTACCTGTCACTCCAGGCTCCATTCCATTCAGAATGACCCCATGGGTTCCTCATACGAATAAGAGCGATGGTCTCATTCTTGAAAAAGGCTATAAGCCCTTGGCCTAATCGTACCCTCCTCACAGCTGTTACTGAGTAGGCGTGGCCTTTAAACAGCCCGCTTGGCATCCGGTTCTCTATTTCATTGGGTGCTGCCTGAGGAGACATGTATAAGATGCTGAGCTAGTAGTCCACAACAGTGGTCTTTAAATCTTAGGAGCCGCAATCAAACCTAAGTTTGTTGTGACCTGCCTCCCCCGAACCCAAATTTCCGGGGGTTTCCGAACAACACGTTGAAACTACAATGTCCAAAAGCGGAAATCACACACAGTAAAAAAAATCTTTCAAGTTCAAAGTCTTCAAATGGACTGACCTTGATAGAGCAGCTAATAATTCCTCCGCGATCGTAAACCTTACAGAGGTCCTCAAAGAGCTTATCTTGTTTTTTCTGGTCTTTATAGTAAGCCTGTTCTTCCAGGTCGATGGTTTCTGATACAGCTCCACTGAAATCCACCACTGCATCTCCAGCATTGCCCCCATCCAATGACTCATAGCAACCTGAGAGTCTGTTCAAATACACCCACATTCATTTATATTGGCATTTGTATAGATCATTCCTAAAGGCGCTTTCCTCAATTACCGTAATCCTTCCACACTTTTTCTGAAGAGCATCTGTGCACAAACGTGCATGTGCTGTGAGTAAGTGTTGAGCAGCCAAACAGCTGAGAGCCTGTGAAACTTCTGTTTCCTACTCTTAGAAAATGGTTCACTTTATTATTTAGGCTGTTATCAATTATTCCAAAGGATTTTATGATATGGTAATGAATCTTAGCGCTGATCAATGTCATGCTGCTGTCAGTATTCTAACAATAATACTACTATTGTTTGCTTCTATATTATTACTATGACTACAGCATTCAGGAAAGTATGACAAAAATGAGTTGTAAGTCACTTTGGTTAACAACTTAACAATGACTGCTAAATTCTGTAAATGTAACTCGAAAATGGAAATGTAATTGTGAGAGCCAATCAGCATTCAATAAGGGAGTGCTCTCTGAATTCCAAACCAAAACAGCTTTTTGTAATGCTGGACTAGCCTATAAAGGGAATTCCTGACCCAACATGAGGAGTGTAATAAGACATTTAAGAATATTACTCACTTGGCGTAGGCCTTCTCTAGCAGGGCACTCCAGAACTCATTTTTGGCTTTTGAGTGACAGTAGATAAGTTCTCCATTTATAGTTGGCAGTCGGTCATCCACAACCACATCCGTCCATTGGCCAAACAGCCAAAACCGAAAGTGAAAAATCCCAGCATATTTCTCTGGATGTGTGGAGTCCCACTCTTGTTCATTCAAGTCAGGAATCACCTGGAAACACACATACAGTAGACACACAGCTTCACACTGTCTGTGTCTATATTTCAATACAAAACATAACAGCATACGTATAACATTACAGTATATAAATGATAATACATACTATTTGATTTACAAATAACAATAATTTACAATAATTACAATAATGTACAAAGATATTATTTAGCAGTTTGTAAAATAAGACCCCCCCCCACCCCTTTCCAAAAGCCTTATTTGACCTGGTCTTAGAAATTGTTATGCTGTTTGATGTCAGAGCCTGGAGCGGATGATCCAGCTGCATGGACAATGGTACAGCAGCTACTGTACGTATAGTACAGTAGGCCTACTGGTGAATATGCTGTGCCACAATATGTCTATATGCCTGTATGCCACATACAGTAAACGACAATTCAAGTCAAGTTCATGTATATAGCCCTTAATCACATTGCAGTCTCAAAGGGCTTTACAGCCTGCATTTCACATGGAAAAAACAACACCCCATTAAACAAAGGGGGTGTTGAAAAGACACCTACCCTCTTCCACAGGTGTGGCTTCAGAGCCAAGGAGGAACAGGCCGCAACAAACCAACAGTTACCGACACTTCCCTGATTCAGGTCCTGGGAGCTAATGCCTTCGACAAACAGATGTGGATCCTTGCTAATCTCCTGCAAATCGATACCCAGGGAGAAACACTTCACAGTATGTCACAGTACAGTGCTATACTGTGACATATTGGATCTGAATCTAAATGTATATAATGTGTTATATTCATGGATGGAAAAAGTATTTTAGTGTGTGACTTTATTTGACAGTCCTTTCATTTAAATGCCATGGCTATTTCAAGTTCAAGGAAATGTCCAGGGAGTCATTAAGTAATTGCCAAGAAATACTTAGGAAAGGAAAAATACCCAAGAAGGAAATACATCTCAAGTAATATTTGTGATGAGAAATGTATCTCTTATGAATTGAGAACAGGACTGTTGATGGCTAGTAGAGTGATGTTTAGATATGAGAAGGTTATTGTTTTGTGCCATGAAATAATACGCAAACACAACCTCCATAATGTCAGTGAGATCTGTAATAGTAAATCTCTACAAGATGAATATGTTTCATATTCACAGCGGAAAGCAGAGTAATAACAGTCATATTCAGTTTCAGTATTATGCAGGTTCACACTAAGTGGCATTTAACAATGTCATGTTATTGTCACGGAGCACAGATGTAAGAACCCAAACGCGAGACACATAGATCAATGTAAACGAGGTATAGTCCAAAAAGGCAACATTGACATACATAAACATGTACATTTACATCAACCACGACCAACACAGGACTGGGGAAAACACTGGGGCTAAATACACAAGCAGACAAGACAGGGAGACACACCATTGGCTCACACCAACAAGGAACAGGTGCAGCACAGCAAACATGATTAAACAGACACGAGTGGAATTAATGAGACTGGGAAACGGGGCAGGGAGTGACGGGCAAACAGGCTTTAAACACAAGGTACACACATGAAGTGACGAGACTAGCACAGGACTGGGATCAGGAGACATTACATTTATCATGTTATCTCAGGCCAAACAGGCACATAATACACTTACTTAATAGCACGATAGAATAAGTCAATGTAAAAATGTATCACAATAAAGGAGATGCTGCTGTACACCCATATGTATGCTTATAAAATGAACTAATTCATGAGTAAGCATGTTACAATAATATCAAATATGTCAAAATGTGTATATAACAACAGAATGGGCTCAGTTTTATGTGCCACCCACATACACATCCACACTCACCCCAGGTCTCTTCCAATTTACAGCACCAGGAGGATGTTTACTGTAGAACAGGGATGAGTCGACAGATGGAAACGCCGGGTCCTCAAAAAGCTTCTTTTCTTTTTGACATTGCTTCTTCAGGTCAGCGTAGTGCTGGTCATGATATGGAACCACCATGGTCTTCAACACACCGAAGCCACCAACGTCTCTCAGCTGCAGAGTGACCAGAGATGAGCCATTTAGTGACGTTATAGCACGATGTATGGAAATCCTCTCATTACAACCTCTGGCTTTATACAACTCTGAACATCAGTTTCATCCCAGTGTAACTCTGGGAAAATAAGTCCAGAACTGAGTGGTCTACCCATTGACCTCTACTCCTACTAGACTGCTGTTTACAGATGAGCAAAAAGTGTTTATGTTATACACCAAAACCACGAGATAGACAGAATAACAGAAATGTGAATATATACAGTCTATACATGGTTTTTTTAACCAGGTAGCCATACTTGGATTAAAACCTTTTTCACTAGAGACCTGGATTTATGCAGAATTAAACAATTAATATATATGATATGATCTGTTGGCTAAGGGCACCTAAGAAGGATATGATTAATAATAACCAACCAAAACCAAAAATAAACCAACATGAAATCCTACTAATTGCTAACAAGACAGATGCAAATTCCATTCCGGACAGTTCTTCAATTGAACCTTGTCTGATTGTATTCAGTGTAAGAGGAGACACAATTCACAGCAGTCCAACCAACAAAAAGTCCAAATGTTCAGAAATAATCAAATGTCTTAAGGAGAACATTGTGAAAAATAAACTGAATGTGCTGAGAAGATCACAGAATATACAAGAAAATCATCTAAATTAATAACAAAATGCATAATGTACCTCACTGACACAATCATTCTCAATAAAGGGCGTTGTCAGGCGTTTAATCCAGTGTTCAAATTACATTACACATAATAAACTATGAGACCAACTTTAACAGTCTATGTCAAACTCGCACACCCATACCCGTTCCATTTTGTTATTGATGTTTAGTGTATCATATTATACTGTGTTATTTAACATGCAGATGTAACAGGGGAATTAAGGTGAAGATGCAATATGTCTAATGTCAATATAATAATAATAATAATAATAATTTCTTTTTGGACAAGGAAGCACTGTTTACCATACTTCACCTGTCTACAGCTTTTCTGTTGCTGCTGTCATTTTGCAAACCACACTTTCAAATATTTTCTATGGTTAGATAGTAATCATATTTTTAATTTTCGTTCTATACTACAGTATCTGACGTTATCACAGGTATGCCATGGAATGTTTCCCTTAAAGGTACATTCCTCAGCAATCACAAAATATTGTTAATAGGTCACTGTCCTTTTCTGTACAAAGAGAGCCTTATTTGCAACATAGATTTTTTCAAAAGTACAGTGTGTTGACATAACGTAAGGAGTGCCGTTCTGAAAGGTGTCCACAATTTTCTGCTGATAAGAAAACCGAATGAAGCCAGAGCAGTTGTTCTCTCACTTTCACAGAAACACCCAATACCAGAATCATAGTTAGATCAAAACAAGAAACCTTCTTGATAGACCTTGATAGCAACACTTACAGTACCTGTGGTTAGCCTTCCAGTCCTGGTTAGAAAACACAGAGATCACAATGATTTACTGTCCTGTTAAGCTCTTGTTGGATGTTGTGATATTATACACCCAGTGGTAGCATAGCTTCCTCTCCATATGGCAACAATCAGGAACTCACAAAACCAAATCCAAAGCCCATTGTGTAACTTTCCTAGAGCACAGGTTACATTGTACACCGAGAGAATACAACAGCCTGAACTGGTCTGACAAGTATCTCTCTATACAGCCACAAGCACTACACAGACACAGAGCTCACACACTGTAGTGATTATGGGAGGGAAAGGTGGGGGGGGGGCAGTCTGAACTCTCATAGTTTCAGGTAAAACAAGTAAGAGCTTGCCTTATATGAGCACTCCACAATTGCAGCGGTGCCCAGAAGAAGCTCAAGTTTTCTCCTGCAGCTCCCTGTTTGTTTAAAAAGACAACAAGATGCATGTGGGGATGGAATAAGAGGATTCAAGCCTATGAGCATAATTGGAAGAGGAGAGGAATTCTAGCCACTCTGGTGAAACTCAAGTTTCAAACCAAAAGTAACATTTATGTAATGCTGAGAATAAAGAACTCTCCCAAACAGATGAGTTTCATCTTTGAGAATAAATGCCAAAACCAGTATAATGGAATTAGCAGTTAAATACATGCCCCACAGAGTAGAAGGAAAATGCAAAAAACACATTATCTAGCTTAGTAGTGAAATTATAATAGAGATATAGGGACTTTGGACCAAATCCAGTGTTTGTCAGAAACATTTCACATGACAATAATAAAGCAGTGCTATAAAAACACGAGTTCAAATGCATATTCCTTTAAGCTACATTCCTGGATTGTGACTTCTTTATATGTGGTCTTAGGGGGAAGGGAAAAGAATGCGGTGGTGATTTTAGGAGCTCTGTAGCGACAATACTTTTGTAATGATGGTTTCAACCACAAGTAACCCCCAACAAGTTAAGGAGTGTGCTTTAAGCCTTGCCACTTGTAGCTACTTTTCTATATATGTTAGAACAATCTTTGAAAGATGTGCGGTTGGGGTCATTTCAGGTAGGGTGGGGAAGCAAGCTGTGGGTGGGCAGCAACACACACCGTTTTCAGTTTTCAGGTGAGGATGGGGCTAATTGCTGAAAGCAAAAATGTGAGCCTGTGTGAGGACCATCAGACCTGGACCTGCTCCATAACTGTGGCAGATCATGAGGGAATTCTCTTGGATAAGAGAACCACTCTCTGGGAGCCTCCTTGCATGTTATATAAATAAACTTGTGGCTGTGGTGTAAAAATAATAATGGAGGGGGAAAAAATAGAAAAACTAAGTTCATGAACTATAGAGTTTGCAATCACTATCCATGTGTGTGTTTGGTCTTGGTAATATGAAATATCTGCAGTATAGTTTGTAGTTTGACGTGATAGTTGATTTGTTACTTGCATTACATGGGAACACCGCTATTTATTTAGTTTAATTAGTATATTATGCATGATTTATCACTTCATGAACACCAATCTATGGTGATTAAATTATATCTATATGCTCTATTCACTTGAAGAGTTGGAGTATGTCAATGTATATTAAATCTGTTATTTTTTGTCTAATGAACCAGGCATTTTGGGAGTGCTTCAGATAAGACATTTTCTTTCTAATTGGCAGCAGAGCTAAAAACAGATTATAGTGTAGTATATTCTGGACGTTTAGAAAGTAGCCCACACAGCTTCCATCTTGCAAGACATGAGCCAGATGAACCCTATGACCTTATGCCAACCCCATAGTAGAATATTTTATGAGAAGACCAGCATGTTTTTTTTAAATTATAGACTATGATTACTTCTTCGTTTCTTGATTTTTAAGGAATCAAGTTGATAAAACTTATCTGATAATGATAATAATAAATATATAAATATATATTAAATCAACCAGTAGGTGGCAGGAATGTCGCATATATCAGTGTTCCATACTGTAGGTGTTTTTTTTATCTCAACTCGTGGGCTCTCCAGCAGAGGCCACCAAAGTACATTTATATGAAGAGTTACATTCACCTCGAAAAGGTCATAACAGTTGTACAGAATATTACATACTGTAAATTTGCTTTATATCAGGATTCTTTATCTTCCCCCACAAAAAAAGCCCACACTATCAGCCTCTCTAATGGATTTTCAAATTAACTTAACATGGTATTTCTTTGTGCAGAGCATGCAAAACCTGAGGGAATCACATAAAATGATCATGGACTATTTTTTCTATATAGTCTGGGTTTACTGTTGCTGGGATGTTACTTACATTTTTGACTAATTTGGTAAGTGTGGGTGAGTGTATATTTTGTATACCTGTAGATGTATTTTATAATATTTTATAATAAAATAGCAACAATATACTGATTGGTGTCAAGCACATGTTATGGTTCCCATTCCTTGTAATAAATAAAAACAGACATGTGAAATACAACTGTTTTAATTGTAAAAGGATACTGGTTAATACAATGAATGAAGCACTGGAACAAGCCACTGTGACACTGCAAAATACCACTAAAAAGGACATTTTAAATTTTCAAGAAAATAGTCATTCATTCAGTCAGAAAGTCATTCTTATGAAATAGGACAGGCAGGGAACACAGCTTATCTGGGTATGCTACAAAACAACATGGCAGGAGCTCTCCTCATTCAAGACAATTAAAAATGTTTTACAGTTTGTTAACAAAGTACGTGTCTTAGTTTGACATTTAGTTTTTTATCAAAAGACAGTAATCTTTAAAAAAAAAAGGCACCACTGTAGGTGTTGAATTCAGAAATCACATCATCTGTATTAGATGATGTTGGCAGAATCACAAAAAACAACATTTACTGTTAAGGTTTTCATACACTGTAGCTGCGAGCTGTTTATGCTGTTAGGGAAAAGAGACAAGATATTAAACAGTGTGAGGTTATACGGAACTAATATTTCCAGAAAAAACTACTGCAAGTTGGGGTTTTGTACAACATGTTGATTGCCATAAGATGAGCTAATGCTGCTTTGATGTTGATTATGAAGGCTCATAATCGACCAAGGCTAAGCTGTATAAAAAAGCGTTGGCACAAATGAGCTGATGTTATAGCTTTTAAGACGGTGCCCTAGTGTTCCCTGCAGGAAATGGCGTCTAGTTGACAGATTCAGAATTGTTATTTGGGTCAAACTTAGGTGATTATCCAGATACCAAATCACCTTTTTTGTCATCTTACAGTATATCATGGCCTCCAAACTGACAGCGTCATATCATCATAAAGGAAAAGTGCTCTGAAATGAATCCTTGCTGTTGGACCGTCAGTGAGCAGATATTGAAATGTACTGTATCGTCTCAACACAGCATCTTCAATTTACCCACTCGTTGATGTCCAAAAGCCAAGGTGAAATGCAGAAATGTTACTTTAAACTAAATAAAGTGTTTAGCATTCTCATTCCCAATATCGGTTCTATTGATTCCAAAAAAAGTATTTTGCTGCAATAAACAGCAGCTCCCCGTTTTGTGCTTTCAGTAATCGAGTTTAGAGGGTCTCAGGCTTCATACCCAGCAAAATCTAAGACAACCTTTCCAAAAAAGTAACGGCAAAGGGAAGTATTGAAGTGTTGGTCATTATGACCATTATGAAGTGGTGGTCAAGATCGCCCACAGTGTACCTATAGAAAACCCTAGAATGGAAACCCTTCATATACTGTACTTCAATAATGCTTTTACATCATTTTACAGCTGGCTCAGGTCTCCCTATCCCTCTGTGTGAAAACTGTAATGGTCCAACACTAAGATGAGCCATGCAAAACTGCAGCTGTTTTGTCTGACGAGTTTGAAATAACATGCATAAATACATTTGTCATGGGTACTTTTTTTCTCTCTCATTCTTCATTCATCCCATTTATGTATTTCCAGCACATGCTTTGGCTTGGAAAACATGACGTTTAAGTTAACTGATAAAGTAAACTAGTTAAAAGAGGATTTGTGGAATCAGTTGTAAAACAATCAAATAAAAATGAAAAACGCGTGGAAAGTACATTCTAGGCTAGCTGAAGAAAGAATGGTTAACTCTGTTGGTCAATAAAATACGGTGCACCTGTGTAAAAAAGGAGCCCAATTGTGTGCCTTTGGTCATCTTTTAACTTGCCAAGCTCTTCAAATGCTGCTTCTGATGTGGCCAAGCTCTCCAAACCATCATTATGCATTGCAATGTGTGAAAGCCCCTAAATGCATACATGTATTTGGGGGCATATGTAAGTATATCATGTAGGTATAGCCTATAGTCTATTATTTATGCATAGGGTGAAAATAGAGGAAACCCCAAACATCAATTTCTTCTTATAATGCTATTGCAAGCAAGGCTGTGATCAAACAAATATTTCAAATGTCTCCAACAAGCCAATATCTTATGGTGGGAGGTATTGGCTTACATCTGGTAAACCATGCAGCTCAGGGACCACATTGGCGGTGGCCTGGATTTAAGTATTTTAAAGTGTGAAAGTGATATTCCGTCAATCAATTATTGTATCACATTAAGATATTGGTTAAGAGCAACTCCCTTAATGTCATATGCAGCCAACAGCCACGATAAGGTGGGGTTTTCTATTTATTTTAACAGTACCCTGTATAATGGTGTTAAACGGACATTCTAATTAAGTTATGGAAGCACAGTTATTGACACTGAGCATGTTGTGAAAGCTATACACAGTATTTACAGCAAACGAGAAAGACTTCCTTAGACTGAGCCGCCTCCCTCTTTAAAAGTAGCGTTACAGTACCTTTTAAACCTTTAACATGATAGGCCAGAGAGGACATGGAGCAACATGAATATGTGTGATACAAAACTTCAGTCAAATCTGACTGGTAGAGACCTAGAAAAGTTCAATTTGCTGCTTGGAATTGTGCCGTTGAAATAAAGACTGTTCTACAAACAAATCACTGATTTAAAAATAAAATTGAAACTGGTATAAAAAAAAAAAAATAATCTGTATTACACAGCAAAATACTTTACACGTTACTGTGCAATGCCTCTTCTTACAGCACTGCTGAAGAAGGTTTAAATGGTTTATTTTTTTTTTGTTATTCCTAAACAGCAAATGGCAACATAGCCCTGTGGCTAAGGCTTTCATAGGAAACAGGAGTAGTCCTCCCAGACAATAGGTGGCACTGTGAGTTAAGGTGGCATACAGCAGAAGCATACTTTCTGTGCGTGCCAGTCCAACAGGTAGGATCTACATTGATTCACCCAGGGAATCTTCATCATCCAGAGATAAGGGCAGGTAGAGATCCTAGAGGAAAATGGACAGAGCAAACGTTACATTTAGAGACATGTGATTGGCCCGTTGACAGCGGCTGAAATGGAGACAAAGAAAGGTGAATTCATGGTCAAAGGGAGGAAGGGGTCAGGGTTGGGACGCTAGGTACCTTCTGCTTGCGGTTGAGGCTTGGGCTGGTAGGCGTGGAGGTGGGGGAATGCTTGGAAATTGGGGTGGAGAGCTGGCTGCTGGAGCCCGTCCCATTGGCTGCAAGAGCCCAAGCAGAGGACAAATGAAGGAGTGATACAGAGATAAAGAGAATAAAAGGTGAATAAAGAGAGGTGTGGATTAGCACCCTTTCTCTGGCTGTAGAGATTTGTCATGGCCGCGGCCTGGCTTGCTTCAGCGCAGAAAGAGGCTTTGTGTCTGGGCCCACACTACAGACTAGCCCCTGTTTGTTTAACTGCTGCTAGACTTTAAACTTTTTATTCACTTCACTGCATCCTGCCAGGTTCCCAGGTTATGTACTGTGGTAACATCTAAGAGTGGCGTGATGTGGTTTGTATTTTAAAAGGCTTTTTGTGTTCGTACGAGTCAGATGGCAAGCATTATTTGGTGCCAATTTTAAGTCTGAAGACACGGTGCACATAATTGTTTACAGTTAAAGCTCTAATGCTCACCACTCAAACCAAACAAACTCGCAGATAAGAAATTAAACCTTAAAACAGAATTCCATAAATTAATAAGTTCTGAGTAAAGCGATCATTGTACAATTATAGGCCCATTTCATGAGATCATTCTGGAGATACTCCAGAATGAGAAAAAAAAAAAAGATAATTTCATTGTAGTGGCTAATCGCCATACTGAAAGTACTTAATCCACAGTAAATAACACTTTGTTTTGTCTATTAATTTTAATATTTGTGTGGCTTCTTTATATTCTATTGCATATCAATGCGATGAACACGGCCTGGTTATTAAACCACTAGAATCCTATTATGGTGGTTAGTCTTCAACCTGATTACGGGGCTCCACCTTGGTACTTGGCCCACATGCTTTTCAGCCAATTGTTCACTGAAAGCAGCACACCCATTGCAAGGCGGCTGGAACAGGCCCAACACATGACATGATCAGAACCAGTAAACTAGAGAGCCTTCATTAAGACAAGGAGGAGGATTATGTGCTCATTCTCCAGAAGAAAAATTAAATAACCTTGTTTATACTGCAACTGTAACCCATTGCCATGGTTTACATGAAAGAAGGTCCAATATTATATAAATGCATAATTTGTAAGGACTACTGATTATGAAGATAGTTTAACAAAAAACAAAAAAGTAAGCAAAAATGAATACATTAAATGCTGATGTTGAAAATATACATAATTATATTAAGAAATAATAAAACTGAATTGTTAAGCAAAAACATGCACTCAATTGATGAATAAATAGCTTTTATTTAATATAAAACAGGATGGAAAAAAAAAATCATAATCAAACCCCAAAAGGAAATAACCATGGCAAAATAAATCTGCTATAGCGGAACAATGAAACATGCCAGACAATGACTTCTCAAATTATTAAATAAATATTGCGCGCGCATATATATATATATATAAAAAAAAAAACTATTACTAACAAAAAGAAATCCAGCCCTCATGTTACAAATTAAGATATTCACTGTTTAGTGACACACAGCCCCCAACCACTCTACAGTACATGACCCAGCAGTCCCAAACAACACAGACCTTCCATTCTAGAAAAAAAATACACACAACTACATTATTTGAACAACAGCATTAGCCCTAGTGACCTCTGTAGATCCCCTTGTGCATGTGTTGGGTGTCAACGTGTGACATTAAGGCACCCCAGCCTCTTGGCCACCCATCTGTTGTCTTAAAGGCCAGACCATCCCCTCCATTAGAATAAACTGAAATATTTAAGGGTGGCGGGGACATAAGTGAACAGGACAATGGTCCTTCGCTCTAATGTGGACTGATGCATTTACTGTGGACTGACAACCTCCCCACCCCCAACCAAATGCAATAGTGAAAACTAGAACAGAAATGACCAGGCCATACTGAGTGCAAACTCAATGTGGCAATATATGTAATCAGCTGTGAATTATTTGAACAGTGCACCTGCATAATAACATTACATTCTTAATCTCCTCAAATAATCTTTACTTAAAAACATTTCAACTGAAATCCCTGAAAAGTGTCCAAACATTGGTGTACAAGTGAGCATTCATAATGTGTTGTGAATGCCCCTGTCTTCTGAACCCCAAATAACCTGTGTCCTCCGACAAAGAAAACAAAGCTTTACAACTCTACCGTCAAATCCAACACCAAAAAAATAGATAATTTACATACAGTTTAAAAGACAATAAATTGAAACGCACAGATTTTATGACAATCACATTCACCCATATATGGCCAACATAAAGACTTATGTTCCAAATATATATATATTTTATCAAACATGTATTAAGTGTATAGTACCGCTTCCTGATTAAATAGCATTGTGAAATGTAGTGCTTCATCAAGCCATATGCCTATTTAAACTACTCTATCATGCTATAGTTGTCACCATGTTAAAGTGACATGCTTTATAGAACATTTAAAAAAGGCCTTATTGCCATGGTCCAGTTTTACTTCACCAAATGAATGTTCTGGAACTATGTGGAGTAGGTTTACGTTGCAGTGACACAAGCATGTATCACATAATAAAACTCTCACTCGATTCAGCAGGAGATTTGCTGCGTCTGATAGGACCAGGACTCTTACCAGAACCCTTCTGAGCTTTGCCTCCCTTCATCACCCGGCATTCTGCAGAGAGAAAGACACACGCATAATGAGACACAATGCAGGACCAGCGGTACAAACATGCCAGAATTATTCACAAATTCCTTGAAAAGGAGACAATGCCAGCCACTATGAGAGCACTTCGAATTTATGTTGGTGATTCACATCCACATTGTATGGAGATATCTCAACAACAATCTTTTTCATGGCTCGCCATTGTTTTCTGTTGACGGAGTTAAAGTTGTTGCAGCAGCTCTGTGAGAACCCTGAAACTCTAGAAGATTCTATACGATCATTGTTATATGGGCTGATACCAAATCTGCCAGGTTGACTCGGGATGTATGGCCGTTCTCTACAGTGTTGCCGTCTATGAATTCTACGCGAGCGGCGAGATGTAGGTTTTATTCTGGGTCATTCTATTAAAACAGGGTCCAGACCACCCCCATCCCCTCCCAATGCATCTGCCTGTCGTCTGTTTTCTTCCATTCTTCACTTCCTTCCTCAACCCTTCCTCTGTCTGCATCTCCTCCTTACTGAGGCTAATTATACTCTTGTCCTCCCCCCCGTCTCCTGGGATCTCACTGTGGATGTTCTTCTGCCTCTCCTCTAACCTTCAGCCAGTGTGAGGCTGGCTGCCTGCGCATGCAGAGACACAGAGGGGGGCGTAGGGATGCCTGCGATGGCTCTGGGCTGACAGGCTGTCCGCTCCCCTCCCCCCCCACCCCGGGCGGGGTTTCGCGCTGTGCCGGACCGAGCAGCCTTGATGCCGGTGCAAGTGCAACAGCCGGCCTGCACCGCAGTAGACTGTCCGTGGTCTCTGGGCCTCGCCCATCCTTCATTATCTGCCATTCCATTTTACAGTGTCAGAGGTTCTGCAGTGCAAAGTGGTGTGGGGGGGGTGGGGGGTCAAAGTCTGTCGCGATGGCACAGCTGTCCCGGGCAGCTGCGTTCAAGCGTTTCAAGCTAGCAACGGCCTCTATTACTGTACAGGCAAAAATGTGACGTCGCAAACACTTATTAGCGTCGGGGCAGCTTTAGCTCCGATGCCAGTTTGCTTGGCACTGCCCCGCCGACCTTGGTTAATTTAAGCCCCCTGTGATCTAATTCAAGTCGAGTGAAGTACAGTGGCAGTGATGAGGGGGTGGAGCCAGACCAGCGTAGGAACACAGGCATGTCAACTGCAGACAGCCACTTAGAATGGAACAGGGCAAGAGGCCCCGCATTGGTCACATGATCAACCACATGGCCCAAGGTCCAGGCTGGCGGTCCTGGAGGTAGAGCACATTAGGCGACAAAAAGCACAACCGATGCTCATCATTGAAAATGGATAGGTCGCGTCTTGAGGGAGAGCTCGCCGGTTCCACGTCTCCTCTCCTACCGCACAATAACCATGGCAGCACCAAGATCAAATGGCCTAAACCTAGCACTGCTGAGATTAACAGCTCATATACCTCCTACTCTGTGTGCTGCTGGCTGCAGATAACACACACACACACACACACTTCACCACTCCTACGCCGCCACCCCCCCTCCCCCTCTCTCCCCATACATTTTCTCCTCACTATAAAACAGCACTCAGCTTTGTCTCTTCCAAGATCTGTTCTGACATTCACAGAGTACCAGAGATACCAGACTGATTTCAAATAGCACCCTCTCTATGCTCATGTTTGGAATGCTAGTATTTCAGAGATGTGCAAATGTTCTACCTAACTTCACTGCAATTCACTCAGGGAGGGGAACACATACACTCAACAGGGAAATGTAAATCAGCCTAAATCTCAGAAGAATAAATGTAACATCTTACAGTACAGCCTTTCGCTTTCAGGGTGCTCTTGTCAAAATGTGTTGAAATAAAGACAACAAGGAGCAGCCCGTGTTTGTGAACAGACTCTAAATGCATTTCCAGAAATGTAGTGGAATGTAAATTACATTGTCTAGTATTACTGATGTACTGTACCTAGAGATTAAATGTAAAAACTAATGGAGCGATTATATGCAGTTAAAGCAGTACAGCCATCATTATTTATGTTTTATGGCTAGGACTGGGAGAGAGACACATCCAATGACAAGCGGTATTTGACACAGCCATTGCATACAGTATCACAACATGTGAATGTATGTTTAGTGAGGTATACACTGAACCAGATTACAAGTAATACAAGATTAAAACATTTAAAATGAATTACAACACTCCCCTCTAGCATTTCATACACTATGGTGGTGTTATGTGGCATGGGTTATTCAATTCATTTTGACTACAAAATGGTTGAAAGTAGTCTTAAAACCTCTTGAGTATCAGGACCTGAAAAATCAATTACCGCCTAAGAAAACACACCAAATTTGAACTGCGATAAAATTATTTCCAGTATTTCAATAAGCAATAAACCGGTACACAGCATTTGTCACTGAATGACGGACGTAGCAGTCAGTTGTACTCAAGGCGAATTGAAATAGAAACTACGGACAGTGCTAAGCAGGTAGCTGTTGTAACGTGCCAAACAGTTATTTAAACTATCACCTACCAGCAAATGTAACAGAGGATTAATATGACATATTATGTCACCTTCCTCCGCTAACAGTCATTCACATATACACACATTCATATAGCCTTCATAAATAAATAAAATTACAGAGAGTTGTTTATTTGACTGATTTCACATTTCTTGTTTGTATGAAGGCTAAAAGGTGAGCATTTATTTGCACCTTTTTATTTCAAAAATATAGTTCATAAGACTTGGCAAATGCATTTTTCAGAAGTACTTCATTTTGGGCATTCTTAGCAGTATTTTGGAGGCCTATATTGTTCATATTGATATCCGAATTACATCGTATTGATTGAAATTAAGAAATATATCGTGATATACATTTTGGCCATATCGTCCAGCCCTACGTCCAGCCCTTACGCAAAAGTAACAGTAATTATAGATATGAAATGTCTCGTTTTGGAATATTTGATCCAAACACCCAAAGGTTATGTGGTATACCAGCTAAGACTGTGGAAGATGATTTAAAGCAAGATGGCTGGTCGGTGAGTAAAATATTTAATGAATGAAGGCAAAAGGGACCAGTTGCTATTTGGTAATTTTGCACTAATCTCACATGATAACGTACGATTCTATTTCTTGTCATAGCTACTGTAAAGTGGATATGCTTCGTGAGAGTCTAAGCTTTCAGCACATAAGATATGTCTACACTAAAGACATGCAGTTTAAAATTAAAAAAACAAATTTTATGTTCTGTCTTATTAATAAAACAGTGGTGGTGTCCCGTCCCCAGGATACCAATCCCCAAGAGGTTTTAAATGTCATTGGAGGGCCGTACCGTTGTCATCCAAGGAAAAGTCATCCTGTGCATAGCGAAACTTCTCGGGGCCACAGGCAATGAAGACATCGTCGTCACCAAAGAAGTCTTGAAGGCATGTAACCTGTGGAGCCCAGAAATACATTCTTGAGAACATCTACACTTAATACTGTACTTAATTGTACTTCCTGTGGAATTTTAACAAATGTTAACCAATTTTTTAGGACTGACGAAAAGATAAGAGATTTCGGGCACATTTGAGCAGTACAGTCTTCTTTACAGATAAAAAGCCATTGCTGTAGGGCCTATTAGGGCTAATTCATAGTCTGTACAGACGCAATCGAGCTACACAAGGGGGATGTGAGGTGCACTTGTGTAGCAAATCGTGTTGTCCTCATTTTTGTAATGCAACTCAAGCAAGCACGCCTGTCATTTCACGCGTTGAAGTGAGGGGCGCAATGGTGCCATATCCGCTAACTAGAACGTCTGTGTGAACTTGTTCACAATACGATAGGGTTAGTTCTACGTAAATGATATCCTGCAACCCAGAAGAGAATGCAATGTGTGGATAGAAATAGGCTCCACATTTGAACAATAGGGAAAAAATTAAAATGTAGTGGGAGCAGATTAGTGACCCGTTTGTGCGGGCCTGGAGTAAATGCACACAAAAAATGCGGTTATGTGGGCGTACAGTATGTGCCTATTTCCATATTTGCTATCATTATTGTTTATTTTGCTGCTGGCGATTCAGCAGTAATAAAATAATGCAG
>JAOEGT010053116.1:0-19160 GCA_025447795.1 Speoplatyrhinus poulsoni | reverse complement strand
GACATATGACATTCCGCGGTTCGCTCCCTCTGCTGCTAGTCTGCTGAAATGCCTTAGGACAGCGGGAGGGTTAAAATAAATTATATATATATATATATATATATATATATATATATATATACATATACATACACACACTGTACTGTATTTTATGCTGACAGTGTATTTTTTAATCTCCTCTGTACTGAAGCAGAATGACAAACACTGTTCGAAACTTCCAGAGGTGAAGGGTTTGGGTCTGTATATTTACTATTATCTGACCTAGTTTGGTTTTAGTGAGGAAATATTTATCCAATAAATGGAAACGTTGTTCATGTTCACATGTTCATTAAATCCATGTACTGTACCAACCATGCTGATCACAACTTATACAAGTGCATTTTAATAGATCTTTCGATCTATTAAAATGCAATTCCACTTATGTGCTGTGTTCTCAGAGTTAATTTAATTTCAAAGCCAATTAAATCATGTTTTATTATTTAATAATTAAATAAATCCGAGCAGACACCCTCTGCTCGGATCCCTCTCCTGCCAGCGCAGACGTAGTTTACCACAATTGTGCGCCTTTGTACACAATTATCCACCATATAACCAATAGTGGTACACGGACAAATGAGAATGACAGGGCACATCGTCTCTCTCTCACAGCAGGGCCCTTAACTTAAAGGATTTGTTTAAAAGTTGATACATAACTTTTAGCAACTGGGTGTATCAGAGATAATAGCTTATGTCTCTCCAGTCTTTTTAACCAATTGGGAGTGGCCTTTCTGACAAGCCTGTAATCAGGTAACTTTCTTTAAGAACGCATAAGGGCAAAGTCTAATCACACAGTAGTTTCACGTATGAAGACTCTATAAATGGAATGTCAGTGGAATGGTCCACACTCCACGGCCACAGATGGCAAACAGCCACAGGATTCCATGATTTTTACAGCATCTAATCAATGAGACAGAAACGTGTTGTCTTTCGTTTACCCGAGGGCTCTTTTCGGCGTTACACGCTCAATCAGAACAATAGCCCAGCTGGTTGTCTAGCCACAGCTGGCTTACAGACGCCCATACTCTATTGTTATCACATCGACAAATCAAACTCTGCAGTTTCAGAAGCTGGGACAGAGAAGCATGCAGGCTAACTGGGATAGAAAACATGAGAGAGCAGAAACACATTTCTGTGAAGTCAGTTATTTCTGAGTACCTGCATGTAGCAAAATTATATGAATTGAACATGCATCATCTCATAATGCATAGCATCCCCAAATTACTCCCAAAAATGGCATACAGCTCTGTAAATTATATGGATATACAGTATTGTGAATACATTATGAGCATATTGTCGTAGTCTAGCAATATTATCCATCAATATTGACTAGACTACACAAGAGGATCGACTGCCTATAGTATTGTTTACCGAACTGGAAAATATTTTATTTTAAAAAAAGTTAATTTTGAAGAAGTTCAAAGATTATTTAGGTTGAGAAGTAATTACATAACTTACTTTAACAACCATTGGTGTATACAGTACAGTATGATATATTTTTATGCATTTCATGAGGAGAGTCTTCTTGTAAATCATGAAAACAAGTGCAAAAAGAGCTTGTATATGCAGTATTCCACCATGGATCAGTTAGTGAGGGTTAGAAGGTGAACTTCACATTTCCGTCCGGTGACACAGAACGCACAATACAGAAATCTCATCCCACATTCCCTCATATCTCAAGACAGGCACAGTTGCTTGCTGTAGTCAGTTCAATCCATTCCCCGGCCACTTGTCTGTTTATTTCCCAGTCTCCTTCCTATCCAGCTGAGCCCGTAGGGGCAGTGACCCCATCTAAGCCCAAACCGCTCAGCTCCCTATGTGTCTAAAAGGAGCTAGAACCCAGCCCTCCACCATCTTATTAAGCCTCTGTTTGGTTATCAAGCTAGGGGGATTGGCGGCAGCGATGAACCTGGCTTAGCCAAACGGGGGGCTTTTCCTGTCATCTCTAACATTACTCGCTAATTGGCTCCCACCGGTTTTGGGGCTAAGAAAGAAGTTTTTTTTTTCAAGGGTTGATATGGATCTGATGTCTGCACAGCACAGTTCTCAGTACTGTATATTCGCCTGTACAAACCCCTTCACGTGCGCACGCGCACGCAAGCGCACGCATGCACCCACACGTCTAGACGGTGGCGCTGTAGTAGTGTGAGCCATGGAACTCAAAGTATCACATCACGACATGCACAACATTTGTAAAGCACCTACTGTATACTTCCATGGAGATTTAGTCACTGTACTTTTGGTCAGATCTGTATGTACATTTTCTATTTGTACAACATATAAATACTGGAAAATGGCACTTGATACCTGCGTTTAAATTTAATGAGCTTCACTCAATGTGATGTAAACATGTTCCATAATCCATTTAGTGGAATGGATGCGTGAGATAAATATGAACATAATCAAGATGATATCATTTTTTATCTGTCTTAGTAATAAAATATCAGCAAATCAATAATTTAGGTATGAAGCCTGAAAACTGAACTGAAGTAGAAAACATCTATTGAAAATATAAACAAATAAATAAATAAATAAATAAATAAATAATTAAAGCAAGTCATATACAGTAACACATGCATTATTAGAAAACCTATATAACACAGTATTTGTACATGTTTTATTCAAGTATTCATGTACAAATGCAGGTTACATTGTGATATCAGCGTGTCAGAATGTACACATATATGCGCCAAGACTCCTGAAACTAAATGTTGGTGTCTTTAAATACGCTTCTCTTGTCAGAGAATGCAGTCAGTCATTCTATCATATCGTGTCTCTGCGGCATATGCTCCCGTGTAAATGGTGCAACAACGGCTGCCTTCGCATGAAGTGTCTTAGGATCTCATAACCCACCTGGCTAAGCTCATTTGTTCTCCCCTGGCTATTAGAGATCATTTCCTGCATACATCATGTGATATAGCTCCATAATTCATACCATGCCCTGAGTACAAACAGATGCAAACAGATGCCATGGAGCTTCAAGGCATCAGAGATGGCAGATACAAAGCAACTATTTAGGAAAATAAAATCAGCTATAAAATATACAAGCTCCACTGCAATGTACCTACTCATACTCATCTGTTAGAGGTACACTCCTCAATTTAAGTGTGGAATTCACCTAGTGGTGGAAAGTAGCATTATTAAAGGTATAGTCAGCTATTGCAAGCTAATTGTAAGGTAGTACACTTGCTGTCAAATTCACCAAATATCTCGTCACATTTAGCTATCTTACCGTTCTCTGTGCATGTTGAGAAAATAATCTGATACTGTCCTGGCTCCGTAAATACAAACTTAAACAAAGTTGTATATGCTTTGCTTCACCAAGCGTTTTGATATTTGGGGCATTGCCACGGAGGACCGCGGAGAGATATTGTTTTTATTTGAGCTCGAAGTTAGCAAACGTTCTTGAGAATGACTAACCCTGCCGTTATGCATTATAACGACATTGTTTTGGTTTGAAAACGCCAGCTGCACTCATCGCCGCTCCTGCCCCTGCATACACCATCCTCTACACCTCCTCCTACATACTGTACTGAAATAACACTGGAATAAATGTCTGTATGGTCTTTAGTATTGGATACTTTTTATAATAATTTGCCACTGTAGTGTACAGTTATGAGCTATAACTATGTATTGTAATTGATAGTTGTATTATATATGTTTCCTTGTTGTTTTAGTTTTAGTTTGCTGATATGGACCCAAGGGTCTGCAATAAAGTGGAATTGATTGAATTGATACTGTACAGTACGTCCATCTGCACTTTTATGAGTGTGTGTGCTGCAAAATAAACAGTGAGCTATGGTGAACATGTGGGATTCTCAGGGGTGCAATGACACAGTTGAGGAGTATGTCTTTAAAGGCAGAGGCCTGCCAACACACAAATAAACCTTCAACCACATCGTCCCCCTCTCTTTTCTCAGAGCCCATAAAGTCTGCAGTCAGGAATCTGCGACATGGTTTCCTTCACTTTCCCTTTGTTCTAGAAACGCCACAGTCGTCTCTTAAGAAGACTGATGTGACATCACTGAGAAACTTGGCAAATTATACTCCTTTGTGTCCCATCGCAAGCTGAGTCTCCCGGGCGTCATGTGACCAGTCTCCGTCAGCTAAACCGCCTCCACCCGCCACCCTCCAACTACACAGTCAGCCATCAGCCATATCCTGATGGCACATTCACAGACTTCAAAATAATTCACTCTCTCATATAACAATGTTTAATTACACAGCCTTCAGTGCAGCGCCATCTCAGGCAGGAGATTTATGTGTGTTTGTCTGCAGATATGAAGTCCATATAACTGTAGGCTGACATATTCATCATCTGAATAGATGAAACTGGGTTTAATTCTTCCCTCTGTTGAGATGTAATTACAGAGGTTTACTGAGATGTAGAAGAATTGTTATGGAGCGCTTTCCCCCTCCCCCATACACACACAGACGCACAGGCACGCATACAATTATATTTGCTGTGCTGCACTTTGTAACTTTTTTCTGCCTGAAATCAGCCTTTACCTCTCACCTATTTCCATGGAGATATACTCCTGTAATTGCGATTCAGGGAGATTTGTTTCAAGATAATCCTATTAGCATCATTACAATTCTGTTTTGTTTATTTTATTTAAGTCTGACGTGTCAGATTATAATTACCTAATAAAAATGAAAACTAGTTTTGAAACTCTAACAGTAAGTTGCATGTCGATGATGATACTGTACATGTTCTCACATAGGGGTTGGGCTCAACCAGTAACCCAGTCAAAGAGTCCCCTTGGATTTGTTGATTCAACTGTTATAACCGTTAAAAGATGCACTTCTCCCTGTTTTAATTTCTTCCTCATATAAATTAACAAATGATGCTATGATGTTGAAGAAATATAAATATAACACGAAGAACATGACAGCATTCATTTATATATACACAATAAAAAACACTTGCCAGTATGCAGTTCTCTTATGTAACGTTAAAATGTAGTGCTGGCTCTGCTGGCAAGTGTCCAATTTCTAATAGCCATGTGAGCCCTGAGTGGTCTCTGAGCACATGCTAACCCGGCGCTAGCGCTCTCCTCAGGAGTGGCTAATTGGAGTAAGTGTTGCCATTGATTGTGGCTGAGAGGCTGCTGTTTGTAGCCACACACAAAGTATTCTCACTGTAATTGTCTGTCTGCACTTTCGCTTAGCGTTCGTATAGCTGCAGACGAGATGAATTGTGCTTTTGTGTGTACGCGTGGGCAGGTTATTGGAGGAAGCAGCACACCGCGCTTTCCGCGCTCCCGCTGGGCGGCGTCTGAACCATAATTCTGCAGGTCACCTCTTACAGATGGCTCCCCAGCCTACAAGCCCTTTGTGCGGTGGAGGGGGCCTTGGTGATCACCCCTGGTGGTCTGGTTCTCTTGCCTGGGAGCGGCCCAATGCCCAGATGGCAGACAGGGCTTTAGTAGGAACTCTATCACTGCACATGAGCATGCATGCATACACCGCACATAGGCTCTACACACATACACACACACACACACACACACACACACACACACACACACACAAAGAGCAAACCCTGCTCCCCTGCCTTCCCCGCCCCACAGTCTGCCATGTTAGGACCTCGTTTTGTCCTCTCCTCCACCTCGCCACCTCCTGCTACCCTTCCCTGTAGCACGGGGTCGCACGGCGGGGCCTGTGTTTCCGTCACGGTGCCGGGAGATGTGTTGGGCCAGCAGCAACGGCTGCTCAACCTGCTGTCAGACTGTCCTCCACTTCCATTCAGAGGTCTGACTAAGAAACACACAATACGGGGAATGGAACCTTATATTAACAATATATCTTATATCAAGTGAGATGCATTTCATATTTCTATTTTAAATTGGCTTACAGTAATAGTGAGATATGTTTGCTATGTTTACATTCAGCAGAGATTGTCCGTGTCTGCAGACGAAAGCCTTGAATGCATTTGGAATGGGTGAGGCTGTTCTTTTATGGTGATGAGAAACTTAAAGGGTAGTTTGAGTATCTTAAAAAATGGACGATTGCACATTAGCCCTGGTGGCGAGATATTAATAATTCACAAACCAAACAAACAAACATTGATCTTGGTTGGAGGCTGAGGGGATAAAGTGCGCATGAACACATACACAAACATGAACTTGTAAAATACCTACCCCTCAAATAATCAAGAACGTGTCCCGGCAGGAATTCATTTACAACATTGAAATAATTAGTAGTCTTACTATCCCATTTTCCAGTGCATTGATTTAGCAGCTTCATACGCAGCCAAACGCACACAGAAATGTTGCATGCCTCTCCTGCCCTTTTAGACAGACACTACAAAGGTGCCTTCCAATACAAATCAATTAAATGGCTCTCGTGAGAGCGCTGTGGCATTTGCAGTTAGTGGCACCCTCCACCAAGGAGAAGAGAGCCTTGAAACATTTTTACTCACTGAGCTCATTTTTCACTCCACCTGCAAGTCCTGCACCTATATGTTAACAGCATAATCAAGGCTAATATATTTTTGTGCTCAAAATATGTTTTGTGAATTATAACTTTATGTCATAAATCATAAAATATGAATAACGTAAGATGCATTTCTTTGATCAATTATTTTACACAGGTATTTTAGACATTGAGGATATACACAACATTGTCCTAAGTACCCAGAAGTGTTAGCAATATTAATAAAAGAAGGGGGGAATAGATATATTATTGAAATATTAACATGCTGACAAGCTCTACAAACTATAAATTACTTTATCTCACATTCAGTTCTGTCCTCTAATACCGATTTGACTAAAACCTGGAAACCTGTGGCTCTAACATTCTGTGCTCTAATACCTTATTTGACAAAAACCTGGCAAACTTTGGGTTGTTTTTGTCACAGGATTTTGGTCTGGGCTGACTGATTCATGGATCATTGAACTCGGGATTTTGAAGGATCTAGCACCTTCCCTGCTAAACAGCCATATACCCATAAGCACGTATGAATGAATGAATGAATGAATGAATGACGGGTTACATAGCACGAAGCCGCATCCGTTCTTGCCACAGGGTTATTGGAAAGACAGGTGGCTGTGGTAGCTGCTAGCTGCTAGCAACAACAAGTGATATTCAGTTAAACAAGAAAGGTTGTTGTTATTATCATGGACATAACATTAAATGTTTTGCATGATATGACCGATCATTGATCCACATAAAAGCATTATTACTCGCGATACCAAAAACGGCAATCCGTTTCCGGCAGAGGATTCAATTTCGGTATGACACGATATGATAATATGCCTCAAGTTGTTTATGCTATGGTAGACTACCAGTCACTGTATCAAAAATTTGATATACAGATTTGGTCATCTGTAAACGTTGAACATTAAACTTTGATCGATCAACATCAGTTACTTATATTTTGTATATTTTGCTGAATACTACTAGATGGCCAGATCCTCATAGGGGCGTTACCAAACAAACTGTGTACAGTTGAGCATAGCATCTCTTTGTTTGGATTGCTACTCAAATAGTATATTGACTTTTAATGTTAATATAAGGATAATAAATATGTATGTATATATATATATATATAGTGATACATCATCACTATATACAGTAGATAAAGCTATCACTGGCAATGTAAAATTTAACTTTTTTCTTTGTAAAGCTACAATAACAAATAACACCTCACTTTTTACTGTAAACCATAGCACTGAATTAAATAATTGTTAAGTTAATTGTTGTTGAGTTAATAAATGTGAGTAGACCTATATCTATTGTAGCGACATTGATATATACTAAGGATAACATTACTTTATATAAAAAATATATATTACATATATTATTTAATATTGAGTCATGACCACCATAACAAATCCCCCTTCCCTTACAATTTTAAAAGGAAATTAAATAGATTGATGTCCAGAACTGAGTCCTGCTAGGTGCATAGAGTTGATGTCCTTAATGTCCACTGGTAGTCGTTAGTCATCACTTCAGCATCTTAATACTGAATGGATGCATTTAGCACCTTGCGATTTATAACAATGAACTATGCAATGATAGCAGCCAACTACTTTTCCACAGCATTGATTTCTAGGCTCACTGTTTGGTCATCTGCCATGAAGTGGAAGTCAGTAACTTGTTTACATTACATAAATTAGCAGGGAAAGCCCTACCCTTTCCTCCTTTATTCTCCAAAGGCACTATCACACATCATTCCTGATGCTAACATGCTCATTGCTTTACTGTAAAGATACGATAATGGTAGCCCGTCGAGCACGGTCTTTCCTGAGATACACCATTAGCCTTTTGTAACAATAATAAACAACGCCTTCTACCCTAGTAAACAACATGAATAGTTACAATATACAATATACGTTTTGTATAGGAAAGCATCCAGTCACACTGCTACACGATGAAATGGGAAAAGGTCATGCTTTGACTTTCCAAGAAAACAGTGTTGTGTGGGTGTAGATGTGCCCTGACGTGGCTTGTACAGCATTTTATACACACATTGTGTTTGTTTCTGCTCCAAACAAATACTACAACAACAGCCAGCATTCACAACAACTTCCTGCAACACAGGAGAACAATGACTGAGTGACAGAGAGGCAATTTCCGCATATGTGTGCCACAGCAATTGAAGAATAACTATAATATGTATTTTGGTTCCTTAAGGGTGCATTCGCACTAGAGCTTTTGGTGCGCACCTGAGTTCCCTTGAGCCGTTAGTCCGGTTTGTTGGTGTGAATGCTCGCTTCCGAACTAGGGTGCGCACCTGGGACCGGACCCTCCAGAAAGCAGAGGTCTCCGATACGGTTCATCCGAACTCCAGTGCGGTTTGCTCTGATGTGAAGCTAAACCTCGGGATCTCCGGTGCACTAAAAATATGAAGGAAACACTGCTGTTGTTGATGACTTGTTTTTTTTAATAGTATGTTGAGCGGTTGTATGAGATGATCGTGGGAAAGGCAGCCTACATTGTGGTTAACGAAGGAAGTTTCATTTTTACAATATAAGTATTTCCTAAAACAAACTCGACCGGCAAATCAAGGGGACTAAAAGTAAGAAAATAAACCAAACTCTACTAACCAACTGGTACCCTAAACCAATATAGCAAACCAGTTAACATAACAACATCACATCAAAGAAGCACCTGCACACCATCCACCTTACCTCATACCATACACGACCAGGGAACCTCCTTGCGGGCTCGACAACTCACCTGCAGCTCTTGGTTGGCTGGTATAGTGACAGAGCGTCAGCTGTCCAAGCGGGCGTAGCCTACAAAGCCCTCCGGTGAGGTGAACCCCTGCTTCTGGCATATCTGCATGGCTATCTGCCACAGAACCTTCCCCAGGCCGTTGGTTGCAGGCTGTATCCAGGTTTTGTAGGGAGCGGTGCTCTGAAAAAATAGTTCCCATACGTGCTTAATGACATTCATCCCCACTAGCCAAGGTACATTAATACAGCTGTCTTTCACCACAACTACACTCACATTAGAAAGGCTAACCCCAGTCAGGTCAAGTTGGAATGTTACATACTTGGGTATTTCAGGTGGTGACCAAAGTGCTTCTCAAACCCTCCTATCATGGAGACTGGAGCCTGTATCCAGAAGGCATGAGACCTCTACCCTCTCTATGGATACTTGTGTCATGGGACAGTCACCAACAAGACCAGTGGAGGTCAAAGGAGGGCAGGGATCACTGACTGCATGACCCGCTGTTTGATTTACAATAGCGGGTTGAACTAGTTTATATTTGCTGAGGGATGCTGGTGGGGGCACTGCCGGGCAATATGTGCTGGGGTTCTCCAGTGATAGCAAATGGGCCGCCCTCGCTCATGATCAGGGACGTTTGAGAGGTTGAAGAGGTTGAAGATGTTGAAGATCCTCCTCCATCCCCACCGGCAACAATGCCTCTGTTATCTGGCCGGGCGACATTAAACGAACATTCGGTGTGTTGTTGACGTAAACGGACCATGGTTCGCAGCCATTAAATGTAATTTAAATGCAAACCAGCCAGGGGGCAGGTGCTAATCGCACTCGAATCCGGTCCGGTCCGGTTCGGACCAGCAAACGGACCAATTGTGAGTGCGCCCTAAAAGGTGTAAAAGTTCCAAATAATCCAATATTGAGTGGCTCTTTCACATGCAAAGAGGAAAGAATAGAGAAAAACAACTGTGACAGATTGACAGAAATGGAGAGGTGGACGCAGAGAGATTGGCATGGAGAGATCCAGTGATTGATAGTGATGAAAACTGTGACTGATAGCTGTGACAGACTGTAAGGCAGGTATGTTAAGTGTCCCCAACCGGATATGCTAGACAGGTGATGACACTGAGCAGAGGCTTTGTCTCTTTAGTCGACTTAACCTCAAGTACAACATGTACATCGGCACATGCATACAGTACACACACACTTGCTCAACTCCAGCTTTTCCTATTGTATGTAGCCATCAGCCATCAACCCACTAACACACATTCACTGTACTTCTAACTGCTTTTCATTGTTTTGTATGGGTAAGGGCTGATGTTTTCCTGAACTTACTTTTAGTTGTCGCCCAAGAGATGCGTTCACTTCACAGATACGTTGACTGGTTCCCCAGCCTGTCACTCAGCTCAAGTCAACGCTTACTAGTGTGGATCATTTACCTTCATGTTATTCTTGCTGACTTGGAGCTCAAATCCAAACAGTACCGCTCTGCGGTCCTCCGCGGGAGCGCCTCACACGTCGAAATGCATTGTGTAGCAAAGTGTAGCGCTACGGCTTTGTTGATGTTACTATTTACGGAGCCAGGGCTGTGTGGAAGCATCAGATTATTTATCTGATTATGTTTTGAACACGACAGAGAATGGTAAACTAGCGAAATGCAAGGAAAAATTTGTTGAATTTGACAAAAAGAGCAATATCTTACATTTAGCTTGCAATAGCCAATTATACCTTTAAAGCAATACAAAATGTTCACTATAAGCCCTCAACAGCAGTTTGAGTGCTTTTATGGTGCGCCTCACACACACATACACACACATATAGGCTACATGTCATGTTGAAGCCAAGCAAATGTAAAACTTTCAGCACCCTCCATATTGGATGATCTTTCGATTCTATGAATATTTAACATCAACCCTGTAGCTAGTATAAACACTTTTCAAAGAGGTCAGCAATAGTAAGGGAATTCCAGGATTCATTTTACTGTCCTATCTTACAGTACATTTAGAGAGAGGGCAAGCTTGGCAGCCTTAGACATCTGTTTGGAACAGTTATTTTTGGCAAGCTTCGGTGAAATGCGCTGATAAGGCTATTTTGTGTTGACAATGATTGCTTCTATCACAAACAAATGCTTAATTTACATGAAGTCAAGATACAATCCTTTTCATATGGTGGAGGATAATTACTCTCATGATTTTTGCACAAATACCCATAACATACTGAGTCGACTGACACAGACATTATTGTATCTATGCTTCCAGGACTTCGTCGCTCACTGATCATTTATGTTTTAGCTGCCAGTGTGCTGATAATCACTATTGTACTGAACATGTTTAATAGCATATTAACATACAGTTGTAGCCATCATTAAAGTCAACATTTCCAGCTATTCCAATTTAATATTTATTCTAATTATAAGTGACAGTATTTCATGACAAACTGGACAAGGGGTCTTTATCTACAATATGTGTGCCACATCAAACAAATTTTAAGTTTATTATCAATTCAAATGTATATAACAACAAACAAACTTTTTTTTGCACTGATTGTCCTTTACTGTAAAAGAGACAGGTTTGCCACTACACATTTCAATAACTGCAGTAATTTCCCCGGAAACACGTTTCTGGATTATTTGCAGTGAAATGTTAAAAGCCCTAGAGCAACAAGAGGACGTTATCCGGAAGATTGCAGAAAACCTCTCTGTGTGCAGCCTCATTAACTAACACTCAATGGCAGGAAGACACAAATACCTATGGACGTCAGGATGTGTGTGTGTGTGTATGCATGCTCGTGCGCGTTTTTTTAATGTCTATGTTTGTGCCTGTGTGTGTGTGTGTGTGTGCATGCGTGTCCATTTTATATTTCTACGTTCATGCCTGTGAGTGTGTGTGTGCATATGTACATTTCTGGACTGCCTCTTAATGAGAACAGGAATTAGGCATGGGGTTAGAAGCGGACACATCATGAAGATCAAACCCCAAGATCCCATTTTTAATGAACCTAACCTTTGACTCCCCACATCCAAAGTAAATGAAGATATCTGACAAAAATGGCCACCTATGGAGGCAGTTGAGATTGATGGAAATGGAAAAAGACGAGGTGGATTTTTTGATGACTGGTATGTAGTAGGCCCAAAAACGTCTCTGGATAAATGCAACTGGATTAAAACACACTGGTCACAGCAAATAAAACTAATACATGCAGTGCAGCATGTGGCATGTACAGTATAGGGTTACTAGTGGTGCCTTCAAATTTGGTAAAATGAGGCAAACCGGCTGTGAAATGTATCATTGTTATTAAGCGAGTTGCCTAAATTAGCAACCACAAAAAACAATACAATCATAATGCTAAAGATTGATAATGATAACATCATAAACCTTATGTTGTGTTCTTTTTTGTGAAATTGTGAAATGTATGTGGCCGAAATACTGACGGTCAAAAATGCCGAGATAATTAGTTAACCGTTTTGAAAATACATACTACTGTCATGTGGGACTCTTTACTGAAATAGTTTGCATATTTTACTACAGGGTTATGGTGTGTTTGTGTGTCAAGTCAAGTATATTTATATAGCCCTTAATCACATTGCAGTCTCAAAGGGCCTACAGCCTACATTTCACATGGAAACAAAACGCCGCCCTCCGGGCAAGGAAAGACTTCCATTAAAAACCCCATGGGGAAAAATGGTAAGAAACCTTGGGAACGGACCACAGAGGGAGGAATCCACCCCTCCAGGATGGTTAAGATGCAATCGGTGATGATAGGCAAACAAGATTTAGCAATAACACTTTGATTAATATGCTTCACATTGTGCCGTACTTAAGAACTAACACATCAGAGGAATTTAAAGCGTTTTGTAAGTTAATTAATTAAGAGTGGTCTGTCAATTGTAGCATTAACAGACCCCACAGGAGTCCCAGGTCCGAGGAAGTGTCCTTGCAATATTCACGACCAGGACTGCTCGACAACCAAAGTGTTTGTCTGTATTGGAGACATGGCTTCGGCAGCGGTGCGTGTGTGTGTGTGTGTGTGTGTGTGTGTGCTCTCACACACTGACTACGTTTACATGCACACAAAATCCGAAAATGTGTAAAGATATGCTAAAAATTAATATTCCACTATCATGTTAGTTTATATGCAGCTGAATTATACATCCTAAATGTATGCCCTTTAAATTGCTTGCTCGCCCTATAGAGGAATTTCCCTACTTTTAAAACCTGCATTAATGCTCAAATATATGGGAAAATAGAACAGCTGGAGCTGCTTGTGCTATTCTGCGTATTTGCAACAAAATAGGACGTTTCATTTATAACAGTAGCCCTGCAGAGGATTTGGTTTGCTAGGCTAATGCTAGCCTATTTTATTTGGACATATTTCCTGGAACTTTGTTGGCGACCTCTCAAGGTATTTTTTAATTTTACTCTTTATATTTTTCTGTTAAAAGACTCTATAAAATGTTATGTAACCATCAAACCATCATAAAGAAGTTGATACCATTAATGTTACAGTATTTACATTTGGATGTAGCATAGGCCAATAGGCCTCTTATATCTAATTAACATGCAGACATCCCAACTCTCCCAGAAGTTCCTGGACTCTCCAGCATTAAACTAGCGGCTCCTGGACCCGAGCAAATAAAAGCAGTTTTGCCAGTTATAGATATTAGTAATAGATTATAGATATTACTAAGGCATTAGTAAACTGTGATGTGTTTCATACTTTACAATAAGGCTTCCTTTAAACTGTTTGTAACTCATAAATAAATGCTCAATGAACAACATATACTAAGGATGAGTCTCTGGTTCTGTGTCGGCAACTACGTGGCTGGGCTGTTAAGCAACATATATACATAGCTTTTTGCATACGTTGTCAAGTTACCGAAGGTCAGCTACTATGTATCCAATACATCCATTTTTGTATCATGTAGTCGTCTACATTTGTCTATTTGCAGTAATCTGTTGAGTCACTTTTAACAGCTTACCAGAAGTTTTTTAATTAGTAACAGTTATAAGAATAACACTGGTAAAGTGGAGTGATATGCATAGTTAAAATTCCCAGTGCGTTAGACTGAAATATTGGAACTCATGGAAAGCCTCTTGTCCAATCAAATCACTTAGTCGGAACTAACTGTTGTATAGCGTAACATTAACAATTACTTTACTGCCTGTAGCAGTGACCAAGTGAGACAAAATAAATAAAACATCTTCAGGTTATAAGCAATCAGATTTATGTTTGCTCATTAACTGAATAAACATATTAGATAGTTTTTATTAAAACACTGAAAAACCTTGGACACCATCCATCTTCATCCACTTATCTGGAGTCGGGTCGCGAGGGCAGCAGCTCCAGCAGGGGGCCCCAAACTTCCCTTTCCTTGGACACACGCAACATAAAAAAATCATATCTTTTGGTGTGTCGTTGTGTTATAGCAACAGTATTGTGGTAACCTATACATATATATATTCACTGTAATATAACTGCATTACAGGTAAATCATTGCGACTGCAATAATGTTTGATCATTATAAAACATTTTTCAAAAATAAGACATGGCAAGGAAAAATACAGTGTGCATCCAGAATCCATGAAACCAACACACATCCTGTACATTTATTGTCCCAGACATCAAGGCTTAGCTCTGCAACTGAAATTCTTCTATTCGTCCCATCCTTGAGCCAATTCAAGTGAGTCCCAGACATCACAGGTGACCAGGTGCAGTTAAATTCAATGTTATTGAATTGCGTGTTGACTGAAATGGTTGGCGAAACTGCAACATAATGACGATCCCTGGCTGACAACAACAGGAAGGACACAAATGAGACTGGGTTATTGACTGGTGTTCATTGTTGCAGTGTCTCTACAGAGCTTGCAAAGAATACAAGCTTTTTCTCCCAAATAATCCTCATGTCATATAATTTATGTTTGGCCTCCGGCATCTCCTATTATAAGAACAAGCTCAGATAGCGCCGTAGAAATGGACTTAAGAGATTCACTGACAGATTAAATGGAGAAATGGAGAAGCAACAGTACTTGATGTGTCATACTTAAACAGCGGCAACATGCCCAGTTTGAGCTTCTCATCCTACTGCTATATTTTATAAATGCAAGACATTCAGCAGACACATGAGGCTTGTTTCAGAGTCCGGTTAATGAGCAATAGTTTTTTTGGTAACAAACGTAGCCACGTGATTTCAAGTTATAGCCTTCTACTCATAACTATGGAGGGTATAGCCTATACCGAGCCAGAGATAAATACAATATAGTATATGTAGTTACTCTTTTTACAATTTAAGTTACAATAATAATACAATTCGCTATTGGATACTGTGTCTTCTAATAACAAATGACCTTGCCAGAGGGCTGGTGCCACAAGACAGAAAATCTGCCTAACAGCCAGGCTTCTCCTGCATGTGGGAATGCTGGCAGTCTCATTTTCACACAGAGGCATAAAGTAAGGACATCAACACACTCCCGTTTTCCCCTTTCTCAGCCTACATGCGGGCATGACTTGCCTTTCAAAAAGACATTCTGTAAATCTATCACTTGTGCAATTTGCATCAGCACGCTGTTATACATGCAAGGCATTTGCATTGGAAATTTATTTGTTGGTCTGTTCTGATCGCCCGCAAGCAGCCCTTTAAGGAACTGCCTCAATTCTGCATGAATCACAAAGCCCAAATTTATGAGTGGGCATGGCAGTGATTCATGTGTCTATGACATACTCTACCGTTAGTTGTACCCTGCTTACTTAAAATGTACAACACAGATATTTAGCATTTGGTATTATTATTCATTATATACCTGTCTGTTTGTTTTAATTGTGGATTATGTGTAATACACTAAACCCGTCAATCAAGGTCACATTTACAGAATCACACTGCACATTCTACTCATCCGAGTCTCTTACTTTAAAATATCATACCTTATCTTCCATAAATATGTATGAAAATGCTTGATGCATTTCTAAAGCTGCCTGTTAGCTCAGTTCCGCCTGTAGCTGAGCTTGTATATGCTGTGTTTAATTCTGTACCACATATACTGTATATACTGTACTGTATCTATATATAATATAATGTCTATCTCATTAAATATAAAGGTATACGCTTTACACATTATAAACATGGCATGCTACCTCATTACCGCTATACCACTTTCTTATTGTCCGTTCTGAATTAGCGAGATGCTAGTAAGACATACTGTAGCATTCATTTGGCTGTGTAGTAATGGATGGCCAATATATGATTACTTACCATCTTGTGGGTCTAACACCAATAATTATGTGCATAGTGTACAATGCAAAGGTCCACACAAACGACACAGAAGAAGGGGCGGGCTGGGGGAGTGCATGTGACGTCCTTATGCCAGCACACTCTTGACATGTGTCTTGTATATTTCAGAATCATATTTCAGAATCAGAATTCTCAGATAAATGGTTACAAGTTAACGTTCCATTTATCTGCACCTGCATGGTCTAATGTGAATGTATGCTGGACGTTGTTCTCTCACTTGAAAGCTAAAAGTGGAAAGGTCTATAACACTGCTGTAGTACTTTCACAAAACACTTATCGTATTGTTAAGGCTGGATTGTATTCACTATTTCAGCATTGCTGTGCAAACCAGATGGAACTGTGAGCACCCTTTTGACCAAGGCTGAGAATGAAAATTCTCATCCTTAGTAATGACTTATCCTATTCCAAAGCTGATATGAGTGCTTTGTCATGATATTGAGTAGCACCTTAAGCTGCCCATATCAGATCCCACCCCAGATCCCACATCAGACAGAGGAATAGAAACAAATCCAGTAATTATAAAATATAGCTACCCGTTTCAATGGTGACCCCGGTAAACACATGTAGGTGTTTAAATTGCTATGCAAACTAACTCACGGAAAATATAATGACTTCTGGTTCCAATATGCATTCGTGTCATGTTTGTTTAGAGTATGAATTATGCTCATATGTGCTGGTGAATTGTAATGGTTACGATAAAATGTTACACAGGCGCATAATTGTCATTGACGTAATCAAACACAGACATTTTGGTTTGGCTGTGATGTTGTGTAAATTGAGATGAAATAAATATCCGAAACAAAGTAGTCCTAAGACTCTTTACACATAACATTAGGCTTACTTTCTATCACAAAAACTTTTTTCACACACTCTGAATTGCAGAATGATTAATTAAGTCGAAGTGGTGGATTAATAAGGGGGTCAACAAAGAATATAACACAGTTTCATATAGTAAAATAAAGGTTAGTGACAGTACAATTAGATGCTAAATTCTAACCAAAACCTATTTACACTCTACAGTCTTTCCTTCTGGATACAGTAGCTCTGAAAAAGGCTTCAGTCATTTCTTCAGTCAGTTGCAGGCTAAGAATAGGCCTATACTGCTGGGTCATTCAGAGGATGTGCAGAAACTTCGAAAGGAAAGGAAAACATTGTGGCACTGAAATACATTATATGCTATAGACTTAAATTAGCAGATTCAAGTTCTTTTAAATATTCAAATTAATTCAAAGAATTAATTCAAAGAATTAATTCAAAAAATTAATTCAAAGTGACAAGTGCATTTGCCAAAGCGTCACGAGTCATGGCGGAGATACCATGTTATTGTTCACTGAGCGATACATTTTCTTCCTCAAAGTTCAGGCTTGAAACAGCATTCGGTCAGAGTTACTCAAGTGAATCAGTCAGTTCTCCAAACCAATAACATAGCCCTAAATATGCCCATACCTCACCTCCAGAAGGATATGCTGTCATAGAAACAATATTTTAAACTATGAAAGTCATAGCAGACTTAATGCAGTCAGACATTAACAAGGGAGAGATATTTTAAATAACGATTCAGCGTTGTATTCATTTTTAACCTTTTGTTCTAAGTAGCAATCCTCAGCTCAAGTATCTGGCAATATCGGTGTAATTTGGGAGGTGCCGTTAACACAGTGACAGAATAGTTCACATTGAAATGCCTTTTAAAACTAGAGTTGAGCAAGGACTGTAAAAAAGGAATTAGCTAGCATGTGGATAATAAACATAACCAAGTGACATATGCCTTGGTATCACCGTGGCGGAAACTTCAACATGTTCGTCTCCAGGGTCAACACAGCTGAGCTTTTGCTGTTGAGGTTCTATCGAGGGTGGAAATTTGCTCTGGTGCATACACATACACAAACATACACCCACACGCCCGCTAAAAGCGAACACAATCTATAACAGCCACATATGCAAACAAATGGCAACAAAAAACACGCGAATGCACTGTGCGTAGGTCAGTGACTGCATATTAAAGCACAGACCTCTTTGGTAATTAAATAATCACCATCTAAACTCATACAGTGGACTCACGACAGTGGATGTGGGTTTAAAAAGGAGCTATCAATGTGTGTCTGCCAGTCTGCCAGTGTGCCAATGTATTGTATATGAGCGTGAGTGAAACAGAAAGAGATTAAAAGGGTCTGGCTAGCTGGAGATGCATTCCCACTCTTTCCCAGCAGGCGTTCGGTATCTCCATCGTTTAATCAACAAGGGGGGTTAAAGACCTGCTCTGTATGCAAGCTCTATACATGAGTGTAACAGATTTTGTGTGTGTGTGTTGCTATTCAATTGTCTGGTATCTTGCGTTGATATGTTCTATAATCTTCATATCATTATAACAGACTAATACAATTTCCCAAGCTTTACACAGACCGTCTACCATACATGAAAGTTTGAGATGGACAGAGGTTAAAATCAACACACACACGCATGCACGTGCACACGTCTATGACAACCAGTACAACACAGCAAAAGACATTGAACAATTCTGTTTGTGTCAAGGTCAACAACACAGCAAAGACATTGAACAATTATGTTTGTGTCAAGGTCAACAATACAGCAAAGACATTGAACAATTCTGTTTGTGTCAAGGTCAACAACACAGCAAAGACATTGAACAATTATGTTTGTGTCAAGG
>JAOEGT010053105.1:0-19160 GCA_025447795.1 Speoplatyrhinus poulsoni | reverse complement strand
AGACAACACAGCTCTCAGGTTCATAGGGGCACCCAAACCTCTCCACCACGATAAGGTGATGGTTCCCGGAGAGGGAAATGATTATATTTTTTAAAAAGGTCATTTATTTTGACTAACCGCCAATATGGCTATACGCCTCCATATGATGAGCCGGTTAAGAAGCGTGACTCAACCGAGACAGAAGAAAGCTACATTGACGTGATGTGTCACTACATTGACGTCAAGGAACATCAATGCTGTTAAGCAAGAAACGTCCTCTCTCTCTCTGGCCTCTGGAGCGTAATCTGGAACGCTCTTCATCAACAAACCTCAGCGTTGAGGACACGGTATAGTTAAATGAGCTCCCGTAGAAACTCCTCGATTCATCTCACGGCCTCGTCGTCGTTCCATTCCCTTTACCTTCAGCGCGCGCAGAACCCCTCCTCTTATCCCGATACACAACCCTCATTTCCACCCGACAGTCAGATGATAATACGCATATTCATTTATTCACCGCTTGGCTGCTGTCCCCTCACCCTCTAGGCAGGATTGTTGAGGTTTCGGGCAAGGCCTTGTTGATTCTGGGGAAAACACTTGCTGACCTGCCTCCCGTGTAATTGAACAACATCAGACTGCTGCTGAGTCTTTCAGACAGATTGGAGCACGGCTAACTGGCAACAAAGCAGCATGTGAGTCAATTCTTATTGCTTATTGAGTTGGATGGTCTAAATAGAGCATCAACAACCAGCCAAAGATGGATAGGCCTTTTAGCAAAGGGTGGATGAACACTTAATGTGTAATAGATCTAGGAGAGTGCTTTATGTACACAGTAGATATATAACTGTTGATTGATTATCAGCATCAGAGGGCAAAGAAAAAGGTAATCAAACATTAAAACGCGTCGATCACTAGTTCTACCAAAAGCTTCAGCAAGTTGTGGTTAATTAAGATTCTCTAGTGTTTTCAATTGTATTCTCTACCAAATTATCTTGCTAGTTGCTGTTAAACAACCAATTATATTTATTGTTTTATATACAGCTCAAAAAGGCTATTGTTTAACTTATATTGTTTACACATCAAATGATTTATGTGAGGTGAGATTTTCCCTTTTTATACAGCACACACATACAGACCTCAGAAAACCTTTGTGTGCTGCTATATGGGAATGAGACCTACTTTCTGCATCTGTGCTTTTGGCCTAGGAAAAACATGATTTTGTAAGAACAAACAAACAGAATATTGTGATTTAAATAATTCTCCAAACAAATGGAGATGTGCCATGTTTTATGTCCACATCATTTACACGACACTGACCCAGTTTGGCACAAATTTACAGTTCCTCTTGAATCGTCCGTCCTGCTCGCTGTCTATTACAAACCAAACAGCCAGAGCGCCGCTGGGCGTCAAAAGCGTGCCAAAAGCTGGCGCCGTTCTACGGATGCATCCAGCTGAGCGAGTGAGATGCAAGCCAGCTTGAAGCGAGGGGCAGAGAACCAGACACCGGGTTTGTGTTTGACGGACGCTCAACGGGTGGGTACGGGTAACAAGTTAACAACACAGGCTGTCGCCACAGCCTGGGTGAAGTGAAGCAAACAGCAACAGCTTAGAGACAAAGCAAGAAAAACAGACAGTGGAATATTCAGGAGGAAGTTTTGGAGATAGAGTGCAAGGGGAATTTGAAATATGTGAATAATTAGATATTTACATAATGCTGATGAAAAAAAGTTAGCAAATTCCTTTAAATAATAGTGTGTTCTCAGCTATATATATATATATAAACACGTACAGTACACACAACCAGTGTTGGGGGTAAAGTCTTATGTAATATTACTACTAAAGTGAGTAGTGTAATGCGTTAGTTTTGACATTCAGTAATGTTATTACAGTTATTTCTTTAAGTAACGTGAGTTACTAGTCACAGAGAGAGCGAAAGCGAACTGTCCTCCGTAGAAGACATCTATATTGTGAATCTGTGTGTGTTCTACTGTACATTAACTAGATAAGCTATGACTATTGTATTGCCATTATTGAGCGCCAGCAAATAATGTAGCCTGTCAACATCAGTTGTACACTATGATCGGCTATCTCTGAGTTCCTGCTGTTACACGCTGTCCTACACCCCCAACAGCATCAGGCTGTAGACTGCAGTGCCATGGCTGTACTTGGGATAATGGGATAGTATTTATGCAACTTAAAATGGCCGAGTCAAGTCAGAGTCCAAATACCAACAAATCCGAGGCATAGAAAAAGCATCTCTGGTAATCATATTCAAAATACTGTATTAATGAGAGCTTCATTAGTAAGTAAATGGAAAGAATGGAAAATTGTATTTTAATCTGCCTTTTTTCCCTTCAAATACACTTAAAGTGACTAGTAAAACACAAAATTTGATGTGAAAAACCATTTTGGAAAAAAGAACCTACTCCAATTTGTTGCCATTATTCAAATACATTTTACACTAAATAATAAATATGAAAAGTGGATTCAATTGCACGTGTTTCATAAAATCCAATAATGCCTACTAGAAAACAATTAGAAAATATCTGATATAAATGTATTTAAAAAAAACTCCCATTTTAAAAACACAGGAAAGATGTCTGAGCTCTCTATATAATAAGCAGCAAAGACTTTCTTTCAAGTTTGAACACTGTTCACTGAAAACAGTAAGATCAAAGTCGTTAAAATCCCCAGAGTTACTTCCCCACAAAAGAAGCATATTTGTACAAGACACAAATAACCTTCCCAAAAGGACAGAAGAGGCTTTTCTTGGAATCACATCAGCAGCTCATTTTACAAGAGCTGCTCTTAAAAATAAAAAAATGAGAAAAGGGCTGAGTCTAGCACTCTGTACAAATTCTATCATTGCATGGTGTATACTGTACCTCTAACCCTCCAGATACTCCAGTCACTGTCTATTATTTCCCTGATTTCTACCGGTACCTCCTCTTTTCCTCAGAGCTGATGGAAGACGTTTTTGCAGTTGCACCGTGAACAGTTTTCACTATTGCCAAGCACACTCTCACTGCAAGGTTTAAGCCGCACAAGAAGAATGTTCACCGCAAACCCGTTAAAAATTAAGCATGTAGCTGCTTGACAAAGAACATTACTAGCACACCAAGCACACTTGATGAAAAAGACACAATAAAAGGTTTAGGCAAGCACCTGAAATGTTGAAATGCTGACGTCCTCTCTCAGACCCCAGCAATAGCGTACTGGGCAGTTCTAACATGCCAAGTTGTAACAATTACTGCTGGAGCTACAAAGAATCCATGAGGTCAGTGGTTTGTGAAATATTGGCTCCTCAAAATGAGACCCGCCACCCACCCCCAAATCCATTACTCTTATGTTTAGAATTGTTTTCCTATTTTTAATCGATAACAAAAAAATGTCAGACCAATTTGTTCTAAATTAGCCTACACATTGGGTAATATAGGACATATTTAATTACATTTGCTCTAAATAAGCCTACACATTGGGTAATATAGGACATATATTTAATTAGATTTCATTTTTAGAAGCAAAGCCTGCCATGAAGGAGACACTGAAAAATTAGACTGGACTTCTGATGTTCTGAAATTCTAGGGAAAGCTTGTTAGATATTTGGACTTGATCTAATCAAACACACCTCTCCCTTCGGTGCCATACGGGGCATTTCCACTGGCACACTTGAGTCGAGCCGTGCCGCACTGATTTGTGTTTCCATTACCAGTTTAACCGCGCCAAGTTGTACCGAGCAGCGCCCGAGATGGGCCTGCTCTAGGGCGGGGCCAAAGTGAGCCAGCTCGCCTCCAAGCAAAGACTTTCGCTGTGAAGTTGAGGCATAATTTCATTCATGCAATCCTAGCGGGGCTGATAGTTGTGCGACACACATTATTAAGCCTGGGCTATTTTCAGCGTTTCTCTTAATTTCAGCATTTCTCTTAATTCTTAAAGTCGGGCAGCCTACTCGCAATGAATGGAGTGTAAACGTAGTGAGACAGAACAACCAGGAACTCACTCATGTCGAGAGTGAACTTAGTTCAAGGCATTTATTTTAAGCAAATCGAGTTTGTTATGCAAGTATTGTTATCTAGTAAGGATGCCTCCTGGGGGCTTCCATTGGGAGGTGTTCCAGGCACGTCAATCTGGGAGGCGGCCTCGGGGAAGACCCAGGACCAGGTGGAGAGATTATATCTCCACACTGGCCTGGGAACGTCTCGGAATCCCCCCGTCAGAGCTTGCTGATGTGGCTTGGGAAAGGGAAGTTTGGGATCCCTAAAGCTAAAGCTGCTGCCCCCGCGACTCGACTCCGGATAAGCGGGAGAAGATGGATGGATGGAGTTTGTTATGCATATGCTTATGTTTGTGTATTGGACAATGTTATATAGGCTAATATATCTATTACTGACACTCGTATCTTTTGCATTTAAGATGTACATTTTCGACACGCCCATATGCTGCCAGATCAATGCAGCATATGTTTGAATATTCCCCACATATTATGTGTCTACTAAAAGACATTTTAAAATATTTACTAATTTCCTTAGTCTGGAATACGTTAAAACAATAAATGTCTGATAAATAAGCAGTGCGTTTTTGCCATATAGAACGATGGTCGCCAGTCGTCCACGGATGTTGTTACAATGGCAATAAAATAGCCAATAGTCTATAACAGCTTGAAAATCCACGTAATCTGCACCACTTTTCTGGGATGTGTAGCAACACCCAGTTATTGTTTTCAGCACACATAAAATGGGCTGCTAACAGACACCCCTCGCCTCTGCTAGCAACAGAGCGGCGTTCTGAGCCACATACAGTAGGTTTGGGTCCATCAGGTCCCGTCACCCAGGTGCCGTCCGTCTCTCTGGCGGGCCGCCAGCCTGATTAATGACAGAATGCCCGTAAGCGAGCACTCCTGTGCCCCTCAAGCAATATAGCTGGCTCCAGCCTCATACATCATCCTGCCCATGGACTAAACACCTCCTCCACACACACACACACACTTATCTATAAGAGTGCTCATGCAGCCTTATGACCTGCACACACACTGGGTCACCAACATTCAAGAAGTTGAAGGTTAATTCAACTACTTAACAACAGGACATTTATTTTTATTTTTTATTGGCATGACCCAATTACCAAAAGTTAGCCTGGACTAAAGTTAGCCCTCACTAAACTAATCATGTGACTCAGAGGAATCAGGCTATAGTAGCCTTTCTGAATTCCTACTTCGGAGGCAGCTAGCGCTCAATTCGGTCACTATAGTTTGACAGAAGAATGCGTGAGTTTTGGAGGGATGGGGGGGTGAGGAGTAGTGAGGGGGGTGAGGGAGGGGTGGGGGGCTTACCACGCCGATTCCTTCAAAGGCAAAGATGGCCGTTCCGAAGAAGAACGGGAACTTTCCCGGAGGGGACGTAAGAGGGATGTAACGGGCGCCACTCAAGTCCTGTGAATGACGGACAGTGATAGAGGGGAAGATAGAACGACACAGAGAGAGAGAGAGAAAAAAAAAAAAAACACTGTCACTTAGCAGAACAGAACTTTTGCATTATGTCAAACACTCCCAAAGGGGCCTCTCCTCTGGAGGAATCGCCCCGTTTCTTTGCCCAATCAAGCTCGCCGTCAGGGGCAGCCGAGACCCGACACGCCCCCCTAACAAGGCTGATTTACGCTGAACAGAGGAAATCAAGGGAGGGAGAATTAGGGAGACCGTTGCGGCGCGGGGTGTGGGAGAGAGACAGACGGGTAGACTTTAGAGAGAGTCGACACGGGACAGGGTGGACAACCTGAAGGGAAAGGTCAGACAGATGGAATAAGGATGGAGGGATCCCAAATGCTGAACGAGACAAATTGAGAGAGAGAAGCAGCAGGGGTGGAGAAAGAGAGGAACGGAGAGAGACAGACGCAGAATGGAATGCTGAGATCAAAATAAAAAGAGGCTAATCAGCACTTTATGGTGACCTACAGTGACGTAGAATTAGCAATGCAACCCTCTCATCCCTGTTCCCCCCGAACAGAAGTGGCTGCCTCTGACAAACCCCTCTAATGAATCCCCTCTTAAACATAATTGATGATGAGCGCGGTTGTCAAGGGCAATGGGTACACACAGGAGTAGACACACTCCGCCCGTCCATGGATCTGTGCCACAACTGAACACATTCCAGGCACTTGTCACCACTCGGATTGTCAACATGCTGGTCGCATCGCAGAGGCCAGGCTTGACTTAACCAGAGCCATGGAAATAACTGAGTTACGCCAATAAATTAAGTTATATAATCTGTGTGTGTAAAACTTTTTTTTTTATATATATATATATATATATATATATTTATTTAAAAAAACACACACAGTTATATATAACTTAATTTAATGGTAATTAGTCATTAAATGCACTGATTTAGATTTAAAATATAATTTAAATTGTACTTTTAGTATTAAGGCTAACTTCAGGGGACTATTTTGAGGCTCCGTTGCTGTGAAAAAAAAGCTGTCCATTTGAGTTAACGGATATGACGCAACTTTCTCTTCCGTAAAGTCTGTGTCAGTACCCGCCTACTTGACAAGGGACGCATTTTGATTTACATGCACGACGACCAACTAGGTAACTCAAAGAGTCGGACTTTGCCCTTGCAATGAGGAATTAGTTTGGGAAGTGTAGAAACACATGGCGCTATCGTGAAGTCAGAGGTTCTCTGCAAGACATTTAACTCCAACACAGTCTGACTAATTAAAAAGCCAATCACACTGGTTAATGACAGCATAATAATGTTGTCTATTATAATGAATTCATTGCAATCATCCTCGCTTTGGTCCAGAGGTTAAATTGTTGTAAGTGGAGGAGCGCCAAGTATTATTGCATTATAAACGTTATAATTATGAATGTATAAACTACGTTATTTATTGTTTATTTATTTTATAGATTATTATACAATATTCAACAGGACTAGTGCTATAAACATTAATTCAGAAACTAGTCCCAAAATGATCTGTCTTCAAACCAGCAATTAGACAAAGGAACAAGGCGCCAGGAATAATTATCAATGTCGTCAGTTCGGATCAACATGGTAATTGCCTCGACTCATAAAATGACCTTGAGAACTCAGAAAGTTTACAAGCCATTAATTACGGAGGTTGTGCCTGTACTTCATAGAAAATGAGGGCAGTTAGCACAGCTTCATCTCTCACTTTAACACTAGGACAGCCTACAACAATAATAGCAAACATAATAGTTGTTTTTTTGTAGACTGGCCTGGTAAACACATCATCATTTACACTGGGCCTTCAGATGAGACAATGGAATGATATCTTTGCACCTGCAGCAGATACACACAGAACACTTGTATTAGTCTCAGTGGGGCTGCAATCGTTCATTTGAACTATGTTCATAAGCGTGTGCACTCAAAAAGAGGGGACATAGCAAAAGCACAGGCTCGTATTTGATCTCATACTATGGTAACAAGAAGCGGCTGCCAAGTGCGCCTGTGTACTCCTCTTCGGATGAAAAAGTTATTTACAAAAGTTGGCAGCTCAAAGTGTTCTATGCAAAATACAGAGGAAAGTAGATTTTACTCTGTGTGTGTGTGTGTGTGCGCGCATAAATATATAAACTACACTAACACAAGGGGTGCATTGACAGGGGAGCTAAAGTGTTGGCCATCTTGTCAGTCGGCAAACGCTGTAATTTGCAGTAGAAAAGGTGGTGTTCGTTTGATAGCTGACATAAATGGCCATGACAGTGGCACACTACACATCACTGCTTGTGCTGACATCATTCAGCATCAGACAAGGAACTCACATTCAATCTCATCAGATCTAACATCACAGCTAGCTTAGAACCGTGACATAAACTGTTGTTAAAAGCAGTTTGTGTCCACAACAATGTCTTGGAAGTCTGATGACATCAAATTTTAAATACTCTGTTTAAAATTCTAGTGTCCCATCTACACTGATAGTTAGAATATTCTTTTCACAGAAATAATAACCATTGGGTTATAAATGCATTATATCATTCATGAAAATACCAGGTAGAAATATTCCAGTGTTTGCTTTTATTTTTCCACCCTCACTTCCTTCTTTGGGTTTGGCAGTTGGCACCATTGACATTCTCTCCCTCCTACATGATGAATGGCCCTTTAAAACATTCACCAAAACAGTCACATTCTGTCAGCAGCTACTGTAAGGAGTCTGCTGAAGGCATTGTAGCAGCAGAGCTAAGCTAATAACGGCTATATAAAGTTGATAATACTGTTAACAAAATAGGGGAGAAACTGCTTTGTAATTTAGGTGGAGAAGAAATGGAATCCTTTTGAAATTGTCATTAATTGTCCCCAGGTAAACAGTAGAGCAGGACCAGGTCTCACGAGGCTAGATTGTAGGGGAAGGGATAGAGAGCGTATATTGTGAGCGTATGAGCACTGCACGGGGACGAATGCGGAGAAACGTGACCCATTCAGCACAAAAACAATGTTTATAAATCACAAAAGGCAATCATGGAGACAAACCTACACTTTGTGTACTTTGTTATTTGAAGTTTGTTTAACAGGCGCTTCCCTAAGGACACGTATTAGAAGGATGGAACTAAGTGGGAGATATTAGGAGGAATTGGGAAAATGAGTTTGGGGTGGTATTGAACACATGCCTCCAGGTAGGGTTGATCGATGTCTACTAAATTGGCATAGGACGGCATTATAATATATAATTATAAATGATTGACTATCTTTTTCCTCTGTAACCCCTATGCGTAAGCCTGGTCTGGACTAGTCACATTGTAATAACTCTGTCCACGTCGGCTAAATGTAGTCGGTAAAAATGGCTCCACTTCATCTGTCAGTAGCTACTTCTAGTTTATAGCCTACCTAATGAAATAGGACTCTTCTGAAGTGGTGTGGAGGATTTCTCTGCTCATAATTCGCACAAAAGATGGACAGACAGCGATTGTCATCAGCTAGCGAACAACCAACCGTATCACGGTAGGCACCGTAGGCTACAGCAAAGTGAGTGAGCATGAGCAGCAAACTATAAAGTCGTTTCGTTTTGCTGTTAGCATCACGTGCCAGATGTGGCACGTGTGTGCGTGCACGTCCTTACACTCAGTATGTACTGGAAGATGATGACCAGGCTGACAGCCATGCACACGTTGGCCAGGAACGACAGCACGGCCATGTGCTTGAGGTCCCGCATGAACACCAGAGCGACGAGCGGGGGCAGGAAGAGGAGCATGTACAGACGCAGGTCGAGGTCCATCGCCAGCGGCCCTGTGGTCGCGCCACCGCCGTGCGACGCATTCTCCGAGACCACGGAGTGTAGCGTGACATTCCCTTGGTATCCCTCCACAACCTGGATATGAACACACACACACCAAAACCATTGTGATTCATTGCCGTCTCTAGAAGGCTCAACTCCTTCCTTCACCCCGATGAACTTAAGATGACCTTCGACTATGCAATACATCTCTTCAGAGAGACGCGATGGATTGTCGCCATTAGGGAGACATATCGTCAACCTTCACCTGATGGCGTGTCGGCGGTGGCTGCTGGTGGAGCACCGCCACCGATTGGAGAGGGAGATTGTCCCCCATAGAGGAACAACACTCACTGGTTGGCAGCATTCTTTTTGTACAATATATAATCATAAGAATCAAATAATGTAATTTACATTGCGCACGTCTGTGAACACAAGTTCCCGCTCAATAGGTTGATATCAGGACATGCAGTTTTGGGAGAAAAAAAAAAAAATCTACAGGTATAGTATAAATACTGTAATAATAGTAATACAATACATTGATAAACAATCTTGAGATATAAGCAAAACATTTTAAATATAAAATAAATATGAAACAAGGATAAATAAATCATAAAATAAAGCATAAACTTTGTTTTGAACCGTGACTTACTTACTGGGAATGTAACTTTAACCAGACTAGCCCACCAGCCCCCCAGAACTAATATTAACCAGTTTGCCATTCAAAGACTATAGGTGCCAATCAAATAAATAGCAGGTGATTTAATAAATAATAACATTTGGACAATTTACAAATATAGTCCTTTTAAGCACAGTCAATTGTGACCCTTCAAATAACATACTACAGTTACAACTCAAACTTTTATAGATTTTAATAAGTAAGCAGAAATAATGCTGTGAATTTGTCAAGTTTTGCAGCTATGCAGGCTCTTTGCAAAATAGAGTATGCTTGCTTGGATGAGGTATTTATTATACAAAAAAAATGATTATATTCAATATTGTGATTGCTGGATCAAACCAGTTAGGTTTGCATAGCAAAGTGACTAATCTAAGTTCAGCGCAGATCTAAAATCTGCAAAGCAGCAATTGGGGGCAGCCATGTATTTGCAGTGTGCAAGGAAAAGCAATTTTGGGAGCTTATCATTAGCACACAGTTGGAAGTGATTTTGCCTTTAACTTCTTGATAAGAAAAACTTTACATCAAAAGCAGAATGTCATAAATCAACACGTTCATCTGTTCATCAAAATCAAGCAGCAATTTTTATTTCTGGAATTGTTACTTGGTAACTTAAGTAATCATGTACAGTAGCTCCATAACTGAAAGTGAGAGTGAACTGCAATTGAGGCTGGAACCACCATCAAACTGTTCACTCAACGGCTGTAGTATCTGTGCATATCTGGGCTATTTACATGACTAAGCTTCAAGGATGCCTGCAGATAAATAATGCAAGACCCACAAGATTCTGGGAAGAGGGAAGTACAGAATGCAAAAGGGATAAGAAAAAAAACATCACAGGATAGAATAAGTACACAGGATTACATTTCCCAACTCAAGTCACAGGGATCAAAACCAGCCCAAAGATCCATTAAGGCAGCTCCAAACAAGTTCTATTAAATAATGTACACTTACATACATGTATAAAATCCCATAAAGAGGATTATGCAGTCATGTATCATAAGTAGTCCACAGACATGATTGTAAGTATAAGCAGCTGCACTAGAACATATTATATGTCACCATAACATAACCTATAAATTAGCTGTAGAAGATTAGTGTCTGAAGATGTGGGAATTATCTACAAAACATGTTTGCGTTTGTTAATTATGCATGTTTCAGATGTATATACACCTTAGAAAAGCAAGGTCACCCTCAACAACAAAGGGGACATGGACCAAAGACACATGGCTTTTCGATGCACTGTCTCCCCCTTAAGGATGAAGGGCAAAACTACACCATGATCTTACCCTTTTGTCTTGATGTATTTAAACCAATTGACTGTATAGAAGTGAAACAAAATTGAAATGCATATCTGTGTGTATTCTAATCGTATTCAACTTGTTAATGAATGGTGAAGAAGGAATTCTGCTAAAACTCATCAAATCAGAACAAAATATGATAAATGATCAACTTAAAATATTTCCCATACATATTATACTACATGTGAATAAAAGTCTAGTACCCGAGGATATAAGTATCCACAAAACCGAATGCTTATCTTCTGCTTTGGAAAGTACGGTGACAATTTCTCACTAATGCTCATCAATGTGGATCAACAGGACACTGTCGCATCATGCAGTATGTGGATACAGTAGCTAACCCCTATAAAAAACTAGGAAAACTGTATTTTGTTAGCCTGTTTGAATTTGTTAAAACTTAATAGTTGGCAAATACAACAGTTTATTTCATAATGTGACTTTGAGAAGAGGGTTTGCTTAGCCTTTGACATATCTTACATGTGGTTATGAGTACAAACAACTAACAGACCATGCACATTAGTCTAAATCGGGTGTTCCGCGGGATTAGCAAACCTAACACAAGGACACAAAGGGGTTAAAAAAAAAAACAATGCTTTATTGGAGAATGGACTAGATTTACATTAGAAGTCATACAAATGTGGTTCTGTTTTTTTTTTTATACAGGGTGCCATGGTGTGCTCATCTGTAGAGCATAACATTTGCATTCAGGTACAGTGTGGTTCATGTCACATGTCCAAGTCCACTGAGCTGTGATGGCAAAGCATAATAAAATACTATACACGAGAGACAAATGACAAAATAATCACATCATTATTTGAGCTTCAGATTTCCTGTCCATCTCTAGATCTCTTGATTAGTTGCCAGTGATCACTTCCATGAAAAGTCACAGCTACAAATGCATTCACGTCTGGCTTTTATATAAATATTCAGAGTAAAGCTTAATACATATTTTTCCATCACTGTATAATTGGAAAGGCATACTTTTCTATGCTGTGTAATAGCAAAAAGATCACTATCTGTTACTGAGACATTGAAATGTAACTAAATGTAAGAGAATGGGCAAAAATAAATTAACAATGAAGTTACTAATAAAGGTTTCCCTTAAATTGTAGCTCTAGCAGCCCCTAGAGATAATGAGTTGTTATTGCACCCAGGAATATTTATGTGACTAACCAAATGCATAGAATTGATATCCCACACATTCAATAATTCACATATTTATTTTCCTACAATTCTTCATTATTTCACAACTTGTCTTTGTGAATCTTCTTGCTGGCCAAAACCTTTACCCAAGTGTTTATTTTTTGGCACTGTGAGCGCCCAAAGCCATTGTCATTTGGTCATTTTTGTAGATTTAAATGCCTCAATTTAATTTGTTTGTCACTGTCATGGTGCTCCCTTATCTATAATTACATACCTCAGGCTTCTTACTTATTAACAATAGAAACATTAATGAAGTTAATATGCTGCATAGCCATCATACAATTAGGCCATTTAGCAGAACGCTTTTATCCAAAGATACGTACAGCGAGTTCAAGTGTTAATAGGCTGGTAGGGTTAGTAGGGTTTAGCTCAGACCTGGGCAAAGTGGCCCGGGGGATGCGGCCTGTTGAGATATTCTACACGGCCCGCCCGGTACATTAAACATTTGAAAAATAATAATACAACATAAAATTACTTGATGAGCTCTGCAGAATGTTACTTTTTTAACTGATGCATTAAAAAAATGGTTAAAGTGAACTGTTACGTTTGATTATGAAAATGGTGTAGCATTGTAATAGCCTATAAGCATAAATATGCAAGTTAACAAAAGGTAGCCATTTTGTGTTTTATATTAGCACCATGATTAGCATGATTAGCACCATGCTAATAATGCGTACAGCACCATGCTAATCATGCATACAGCACCATGCTAACCGTGCGTATAGCACCATGCTAACCATGCGTATAACACCATGCTAATCATGAGTATAACACCATGCTAATCATGCGTATAGCACCATGCTAACCATGCGTATAGCACCATGCTAATCCGGTGGAGGAAGTGCCCGTTTATTCTACTTGCAGTTATTAGTTATTTTGTCTTTTATGGATTGTTATAATCCCATGTACCCACTAACCTCAGTGCAGGAATTACCAAGACTCCCTCATACGCATACGAGGGCGCTGTATAGCCTTAGATATACAGACCCTGCATGTATATTCACCAAACAACTATAGACTATTACACTGCTGTATGCTTGTTTGATTTGAGGTGACATCATTAGTCTATCTGTAAGCATCCTTGAGAAAGTAAGGATAAAAATGTCTGCTAAATAAGGCAATCATAAAGAAAAGGTATTCACAATTAAGTCTTAAATTTAAGTTAAAAAGCACTGAAAGTTTAAACTAATATCTAAATAAAAATGGCGGGTGGACACTCATTTTTACCAGACCCTATATACTATATATTCCTGTTGATCTCTAGACATGTCAAAATTAGAAACGGTACCATGACAAATATGCATGAACATATTAAAAGACTACCTGTTTGATGTTTTCTGCCAGAAAGACAAAGTATGTGCTGCAGAAGCCTAGCTGGGTCAACACAAGGAAGAAGTTGACTACGTTTCTGCAAGACACAAGGAGCAGAGTTGCAGTGTTGTAGGTTCAAATCAGAGTTTTTAAAAGAACCTGTGAAAAGCAAGGACTGTGCCTGGGGTACTTGTATGAAACCCTAGACGATGTTCCTCTGAAGTAGTTAATTGAGTATTCGATGAAGGTTGACACCCCAATTTACATCAGGACTACTACACATGCTGTGAGTGATAAGAATGTTAAAATCATCCATTTTGCATGATGGGTGGGAAATCTGGCAACAGTGCAATGCAATGGACTTGTTGAACGGCTTACCAAAACATTGATACATCCAACATACAGTAGTGTAATTAACAGCAATGGGAGATATCGGAAAACAAGGTGATAACATTCACAACATTTTGCCCGTCTAGAACGAAAATAAAAAAGTTGTTGCTAATATTTTTTATTTAGATTTTCAATTAATACGAAAAATAGCTCCAAACCCTATCAGAATAAGCAAACGTCTATTTGTTTGGACGGACGGCTGAGGGGATAACAGGACGGTAGGCTACCAGGTAGACTATACATTAGACTAAATTCTTCTGGTTACGATTAGGGATGGCACCAATACGATACTCAGATCAGAAATCGGTTCGATACTGACTTAAATAGCTGGATCGGTATCGATGACAATTGGACAGTTGTAACCGATCCATGGGGCTGATGCAATTAAATTCATTTACATGGGTAGGTCTACTGTCAAGCATCAGCCATGTCTAACCTACCCAGGCCACACTATCAGCAGCAGGTTTCTAAAACAAATTAAAGTCCTAAAACAGAGATTCGCTGTTATTTACTTTGCAACTTAACTTAGAACTTAATTTATCACTGGAATCGGATAGGTATTCAGTATCGGCCGATACCCAAAGTGCCTGTATCTGTATCAGAACTGAAAAAATGGATCATGCCATCCCTATTTACGATAGACAACTCTTTTACACATTTAAATTAAAATACGGTTTCGCAATTAAATTAGTATTCCCTTATAACAGGGTTTGGTTGTCCCGTTAATTTATATTATATCTAAATTTATATCCGAATCCATAGTGTAGTTTACAATGTTCCTGCATGATTTTTGTTTATCCAACACAACTCATAGCAACCTTATGATTAGGCATATTGGCAAAAAGGTCCATTGGCTCCTGGCGGGCAACATACATAATTTAATTTGTCAACATGTTTAAATTATGATTTCACCTTTAAAAACACGTTATAAAATTGCCCTTTAAAACAAAATGTGCCCTTTATAACAAAAAGGTTTTGATGTTAAACTACTAGTGTGGTTCACATTCTCTAAACAGCTTTATACTGTAATGCAATAAAGGAGTGTTACCTTTAGGATACACCTACATTCAAACTTCATCATTAAACACAACTAATGAATAGACATCAAATATATCTCAGGAGGCCACAGTTAATTAAATTTGCACGGGCACAGACAGTACTGACTGCGCTTGAATCTTCAACTGAAAACAGCACTTCACAAGTGCAATCCACCACACATAATTGGCCGGTTTCACAGACATGGATTAAACCTAGTCCTAGACTAAGATCCTTTTCAAATGGAGTTCTTCATTGAATTTTTGTTTTAGTCTTGGACTAGCCTTAATCCATGTCTGTGAAACCGGCCAAATATAATTTACTATACTAGCCACCAAATTCTGACATGTAACAAAAGCCACCCATCTGCAAGAAGATAGACAAGTATGAAGATAAAAGAAGAAGCAATAAAAGAAAAATACCCCTTGTGACCAAACACTCACCTTCCTATGTTGGCGGTCTGTCTGAAGCACCGGTAAGAGCTGTGCTCCATGGCAAAGGCCACAGTGTCACTGTAGCTCAAGGTAGGTCTTTTTAGCCTGAAAGAGAAGGGGAGTGGGGGAAGGTAATGTCATAAAGGGAACATTGATTGGTCAACAACGGTCAGGCTACAATGAACGCGTAACACATGCAGGGAAAAATGCATAGGCTACACTTGCTGTATGCGCACGTACGGCGAGTATTTTCCTGTTTACCAGTAGCTTGGTTTAAAAATGAACATTGACAGTTTATGACCCACTTGAATGTAAAAGAGCCTTGCATACAAAAATGAATAAAAGACTGCTATATTTTTACAGATCTCCGCACTGCTGTCACGCCTAGAGTAGCTGGTTACGATGCACTGATTATCATGGTAGCATAGTGTTGCAGCGTAGCATATGCTACACGTTTGATGTAGCCTGGTTGTGAGTTACACCTTCTAAATGCTGGATACGTATTTTCCCTACGCTGCATATTTTTTTTACATTCTACGCGTCAACTCTTTCTGATTACAGTTGGTGATGCTAGCAGGTCCCATGGCCGGTCCTCTTAAGCTAATGTAACGAAACCTGAAGTTGCAATTGTTTGTCATTTTTTGCAGCGGTGCCACACATTAGCATTGCTATTAGTTTTCCACAAATTAGAAATCACAATACATCGCCTTTGCTTACAGTATCGCAATATATCGAATTGTGGCCCCTATATTGTGATATGTATCGAATCGCCAGATTCTTGCCAATACACAGTGTGTGCGCGTGTTCTGTTGAGTCATCCTGTCTCCACTTCAGGTTACTAAGGGTACAACAATGTGATTCTTCACTCCCTTGAACCACTGAAGCACTAACCTTGAATAAACCACAGCTCTCAGAGAAGTAACTAAACGAGTTCCACAAGAAATTGATCACCTTCCCACCTTCGTTTTAGACAACTTTTACAAATAAACTGAGGTAGAAGCCACAGGTGACTCACTGCCCTGTTCACACGCCTGGCATTTAGCTGAAATAGTTGCTGTATGAAAATGTGAAATTTGAAATCAGATGGAGGTTTATGTGAAATTTGACATAGATTTTTTTTTCTGGACTTTCCCTTTAATAGCTTTATACAGCACGTAAACTGACAACGTTAGAGGGTAATTTGCCCTGTCTGTCTTCTTGAAATGCCTTAACGATATTGTCAAGACTACGTTTTTAAACAATCAAATTGATTAAAAAACACAATACGGGGATAGCAGACACATTCCCTTCTTTATTATATTCAAATACAGCGTTGTGGCCTCCCGTCTTCTCTTCTAGTGAATTGGCACCTAAGCAATTAGATGATTCTGCACTTGGTGGAGTGGAGTTATGGAGCTTAGCGTCTAGCAACATCCCACTGTAGCACCGAGCATTTACAGGAGCGTTGAACGGAGCTCTTAGTGCTGCTTCACATTTAATGTAGGAGAAATCCATCATTTGACACATTAAAGGGAATTACAGCACATTAAGTTATGATCACCAACCGACATGTAATCAGAATGAGGCACAGAGACAAAGTTCCTGTGAGAGGGATGGTCTGGGTCTTAGTCTATACTGTATTAGTCTAATAATGAGTAATTCTGAAAACAATTTTGAACGGACGATGTTTTGCGCAGTAATTACTAATTAGCTAACAAGACTTTCAGTGACAAGGATTGTAAGATGAAAATGATTAATTCATTAATTGTGTAATAATTACTCAATTAAAAAAAAGGCAGATGCTCTTTGCACCCATGGTGTCAATAGGCAACAACATTATTAGCACTCGGGTGAGAATAGCCCACGTCTATTATTGACAGTTGGTAATTTCAGGCATTACAGTTAGTGGTGTAGTGTAATGTTGTAGAAATTGGCAATTAAAGGTGAGGGAAATGATTCTGTAGAAAGATTGTTGATATTACTAGTTCAAAACAGCTCTCCTTTCAATGCCATAGGGCACACCGAAGGCCCCCCCCCCCACCACATTGAGAATGCTTTGTAATAGAGTAATAGTGGTGCGGTCTGCACCACTTTGAGTTCCCATTTACAGACCCAGGGTTGTAGAAAAACCGGATGTTTTTCAGCGCGCGCAAAAACGGACTGCTAGCTAGCAGACAATGTTGGTATTGGTATAACATTATTTTATAATGTACCTATAAAAGAACTTGTAACTCCATTGGGGACACTCAATCGCTTACCACACCTTTAAGTCTGAGGTATTGGTATATCATTATTTTATAATGCACCTATAAAAGCACTTGTAACTCCATTGTGGACACTCAATTGCTTACCACACCTTTAAGTCTGAGGTACTGGTATAACATTATTTTATAATGCACCTATAAAAGCACTTGTAACTCCATTGGAGACACTCTTTTCTACACCAGCAGCTATATCACATTGTGAACGCTGAGATGTGTGAGGTCTTTTTTGTCAGAATCACTTAGCAGATACTGCGTATGCATGTGTCTGCGTGTGCATGTACCTTTCACACAGATGATGGCTGCATTGCACCAGAATATGCATACAGTGCACACAGACTACTCCCATCAACACCAGACATATTGGCCCCATCTGCAAGATATTCACAAAACACACATAAGCAATCATCTATATAATGACACCAGAATATGCATACAGTGCGCACAGACTACTCCCATCAACAATAGACATATTGGCCCCATCTGTAGTTTCACGCTATTGGTGCTTTACTGCCACCTACTGTGTAGAACAGCGCACATGCACTTTTTAAGGTCGGTCAGTTAGTCAGTCAGGTAGTCAGTCAGGGACTGAGTAAGACATCCATTCATGTTGGCCGGCCCCGCATTCGGTCTGGCAAAAAAAGCCCAGAATCTTAACATTCAGTATACTGCAACATAACTACAACAATGGTCTGCCCTTGCCTCTTTCAGCAAAAACTTTGCATTGTGGTTTGGTGTTCTGCATTTTCCTGGGATACTGATACCTTTGACTGCACACAAGCACAGCGAGGGCAAGAGAAACAAAATTAAATGAAAAACAAGCACATTTCTCTGGTAAACACTAAGGTCAGATAGAGATATTTGGTGAACTTGACAAAAAGTGTATTAGCTTACATTTAGATTGCAATAGCTGACTATACCTTTAAAAATATTATTTATATTTTTCCTCAAATCTTGCTAGTAATATATTTGCAAATGTAACTAGTGCAAAAAGTGTTGAGTAGTATTTTATAAAGTTCTGTAAGCATAAGCTACATTCTTTGCAATGTTTCATAACATATTGAGAAATATAAATTAGGACCTACTTGTTGTTTATTTGTTATAGACCAATTTTATAATAAAAATAAAACCACATAACACAGAGTTTTTCCTCTGAATGTACAGTAGTTCAAGACAGTGGAAGATGACAAGGGCTGAGAGGTTTGTTAATAACTCAGAAGCCCTCATCATTGTACCTCTATTTCAGGGTCTTCACTGCAGGTCAAGGCACTACTTTCTACATGTGTATTTGCAAGGCAATACTCTGTCAGCTTCCAGAGATTTGTTAAAAAAAAAAAAAAAAAAAAAAAAAAAGTGTTTAATAAAATTTGTT
>JAOEGT010053094.1:0-12374 GCA_025447795.1 Speoplatyrhinus poulsoni | reverse complement strand
GCAACTGTCAGGGAATAACATACATCTTCAAGGTATGTCCTCCTCTAGACACCCTTTAGCCGCTGCAACTGTCAGGGAATAACATACATCTTCAAGGTATGTCCTCCTCTAGACACCCTTTAGCCGCTGCAACTGTCAGGGGAAAACGTACATCTTCAAGGTATGTCCTCCTCTAGACACCCTTTAGCCGCTTCAACTGTCAGGGAATAACATACATCTTCAAGGTATGTCCTCCTCTAGACACTCTTTAGCTGCTGCAACTGTCAGGGGAAAACATACATCTTCAAGGTATGTCCTCCTCTAGACACCCTTTAGCCGCTGCAACTGTCAGGGGAAAACATACATCTTCAAGGTATGTCCTCCGCTAGACACCCTTTAGCTGCTTCAACTGTCAGGGAATAACATACATCTTCAAGGTATGTCCTCCTCTAGACACTCTTTAGCCGCTGCAACTGTCAGGGGAAAACATAAATCTTCAAGGTATGTCCTCCTCTAGACACCCTTTAGCCGCTGCAACTGTCAGGGGAAAACATACATTTTCAAGGTATGTCCTCCTCTAGACACCCTTTAGCTGCTGCAACTGTCAGGGGAAAACATACATCTTCAAGGTATGTTATCCTCTAGATCCTGTTTTAGCTGCTGCAACTGTCAGGGAAAAACATACATCTTCAAGGTATGTTCTCTCAGCACTTCCCATTCGACAAGCTCAACCTTTACGTCTGGTATTTGAGTCTACAAAATATTGACTCAGGGATCTTTCCCTATTGCGTATACATGTATTTGTTTATATGTATACAGTAAGTACTTGATGTGCCTGTGATGTTCATGATTCTTGTAGGGAATGCAGTATTGGCGGTTTGACAATGATGTTGTAGACCCTGGCTATCCTAAGCCAATCGAAGCAGGCTTTGATGGGCTGAGGGGACATATCACAGCGGCTCTGTCTGTGCCCCAGTATAAGCAGAGAAAAGAGTCTGTGTATTTCTTCAAGAGAGGTGAGTGACAAGACTCAAGTCTGGTTTATTTAACAGCAAATACATCTCAATCAAAAATTAACCACTAAACAAATTGCTCAGAACAATATCCTCTGTCTATTTGGGTGCTTGGACCACCTCTCAGGATGGTCAGCATGACTGACAGCTTACCCTGGCTGGCTTTTATGATTATTTAACTCTTTATTGCAGTTCATAGACCCCCCCCCACACAAGATGTCTAATGAACCAAATAAAACATTAGTGTAACAGGGCATTAAGATCAATGTGAAATAAATGACCTAAAAGTATACAATTCAAAAAGTGCAAATGTGGTTTCAATTAACGAAATAAATTCTGAACTGGTGATTACTCCTACCAGGGGGTTTGGTACAGAAGTATTCATACCAGTATGGGACAAGTCCCACATGTGGAAGGAAGCCACATGTCGTATACACTGTTCGCAACCGTGTGGCTCGCCAAGCAGGTAAAATTAGATTATTCTGTCTTTACATAATGCTACAGTACATGAGCTGGGCAAAGTGATACATGGGTCCATGAGTGCAAAACATGTCTGTGTGTGATTACAAATGGTCAATGTAAACACAAAGTTCAATGACCTACACTCCTCTCCAGTGCTAACAGTTACTGTTCCTCCTCCAGTATCGTTTCTGGGCCCGCCCATAAACATCCATGTGTCCTGGAAAGGGTTCCCCTCAACTGTCACTTCAGCTGTGTCAGTGCCAAGCCGCTTCGTACCCGAGGGATACAAGTACTACGTCTTCTCAAGATGTAAGGCAAAATATAATACTGCCAGCTGTTGTGACCGTTAATTGTTTCAATTCAAAACCTTGCCATTATTTCATTGGGCAGATGTTGTAATTCAGCCATTACGTGGGGTAGGCAATTCTAAGCTAATAATAAACTTAGTGATCTCCTCACGGTCTGCTAGCTGCCCATTCTGTGCACTTTTAGTGTTTCTACACATCTCCAAATCTGTAAATGGAAACAAAAAGTATCCCGCCAGCCTGCGCAATGTGTCCATATTGTAGAGGTCAGTCTCACCCACACATTCTGAAGGAACTGTGCGCACACACGCCTGGGTGCAGTTGACAGGCAGCCAGGGACACGGGGGGCTGATTTACCATGTAGTGTGCCCAGTGTATAGATGGCTGTCCAATGCAACCCACTGAACGCATACAGCGCATTAACAAGCCCTCTTCCTTCTTAGCAAAATACTACAGCGTGAGGTTGGCTGATGAGCGCCCAGTCATCGCTGCTCCTCTGATGGAGCCCTCAGGCCAGACAAACGCTGCAGAAGACTTCTTCAAGTGCTCAAAGACAGTCTGAAAAACTGTACAGGCAAAACAATACAATATACAGTATGTTCTCTCTTTATTGGTTTGATTAAAAAAAACAACAACACATCGTTTCACTATGGACTGCACAATAAAAACAATTGGCTAAGAGCAGATGAACAAGCATGACAAAAACAGCCTTGAGATGAAGAATTATGTCCAATGATTGAGATGTTGGTCAAGGCTTTATCTGGGAAATCTTCTTCCGTGAATACCTCGCGATGGAAACGCTTGCCCTAATATAAAAGAAAATGTGTATTAGGGCATGTAGAGCATGTATTATAATTTTTAAGTACAAACATTAAAGGATGTTTTGTTTTAGCCTATTTTTATTACAAAATTCTGATATATTTTATAATATGTTATATTATCTTTGTGCTGCAATGAACGGAAATTGTGTGTAAAATAAATGACTGACGCACTAGCGGCAGTGTGAATAATCTTTTTCAGTGTCTTATATATTCATTCAAATATTCAGACCGCTTCACATTTCATTGCTGATAAATCTACAGCCAATAAAGTGAAAATGATTCCACAATGTTATGCTGCTTCATACTTATTCTCCCAAATGGAGGAGGGTGGGAGTTCTCACCTCTTTTCATGCGACCTCTGTGATCTGACCAACGGTGAAGTGGTCTAGAGGGTTTAGGCTGACTGCTGCTTGAATCTACACACACATACACACACACCAATTTATATACAGTATTTTGTCTGATTAATGTGGCTTGTTTTGGTTGCCGACCGAGTGACATCAAAATTCCTATATGCGCAAAGATTGGCCACTTAAGCATTAAATCAAAGTCTTGCAATCAGTTTCTAGAATGAAATTGGTGTCGGGGCAAAAGCTATAATAAAATGTAATACAAAAGAAGCCACCGGTCATAAACATCCATAGAGCAGAGTGAGCAGGGAGCCGGTGCGTAGTGAGAGGAGGGCACCTGCAGAGCTGGACGATGGCTCCTGGCTGGTGGAAGGGATGCTGGCATCGTCAGGCAGCTGACTGGGCTGCGCCACATCTCCCTGGGACATGACGGCGTCCACAGACACCTCTGCGCTGGGTCTGCATACATGAGCAGCAACATACAGTGTGCCAAAGCCATAAGGATTCATTAATTTGACTGGATGAGTGAAGTGGAGATGTTCTGCACTGTGTGCTGACCATTACAGCTCATTAGCCCCTTAGCCAAGTAGATGAATGCCTTCAGGCATGACACAAAGGCTGCTTGACAGAGAGGACATGCCTTTAAGAAGCGTTCTAACCTGTCGCTGTCTGGCTCCAAGAAGGCATCGTCTCTCTCCTCACTGGCTCCTCCCGGGACTACTAACGCCGGGGTGGACGTGCTCACCGTGGAAACGGACTGGGAGGCGTGCTCAGCTCCGTCTGATGGGGGCACCGCCAAGAAAGCTGTTACTGTACAGAAATATATACACAACTAGATATAGACATTTATCACTTGATTGGAAAGGGTCAGACATGTGAGCTCAAAGTAGGCATGTGAAAGAATGATTCATTGTTTAACTATATCAAATACAGAGATATGATAACATCTGTGTTTAGCTTAGTTTTGTTCCACTTTAGGTTGGGACAAATATAAATAACATTATACATTTAAATATAACATTAAAACAAAAAAACAATGCAATTAGCTGACGTTAGAACTACAAGTACACATTTAAATACATTTATGATTTTTAATGTTTGTATGAGCCATTGGAATGATGCTCACTGTACAAAATAAAGGCCGCCGTGTTAGACCTTGACAGATATACATTCCTGGATACGTTAAGTAGGTAACACAGAGAATGTTTACCGGGTGGTGTCACTTGCAGTGGTGTGGTAGCAACAATGCGGCCTCCAGACTCTTCTTCGTGTGCTGCTAAGAACAGAGGGCTCTCATACATTCCCAGACCTGCACAAACAAGAGGTTCAACTGTAGTGCTACTGACGGCCGTGGTCTAATGTTACCAGAACCTGGGGGGAGGGGGATGTGTACCTCCTTGTGAGGCCAGCTGACCCAGGTCAGAATGGGATAAGGAGCTGGGTTGAAGCAGCTCCTCCGGAGGGCCGAACCTGAATCTGGGGACACCGGCCACCTGGGGAGAACTGGAAAACGTATCCTAAGTTAAGCACTATACGACACACATTGTGGAGGCTGTCATGGAACACACGCTACCTAAGGAAAAGTCTTTAGATCATCAAGGATCATCGCTTTTGCCAACACTACTTGGCCCATGTAGATAGCGCTTGATCTGTTTCATTGTACAGTCCACAATAAAGTGGATCTTTTTTTCCACACGGAACACATGGATTATCCTAATCTTGTGAGACCATACTGATCGTGCAAGCTCCAAAACTGAGCGGGCCAATCACAACCTTGTATCTAATATGGGGCGGGTTTGATGGTCATTGCTGTGATTGGGTTGCAGACCTATCCAATTTCATCCAGGGGTATTTTTGTTTGCAAGTTGCAAATGTTTAGAAATCAAAACGTAGAGATCCCAGCCTAATATGCACTTGCCAGTTAGTCTGCATTGAACGCCAGACTAATATGTAACTTCATGTAATACGCAAGAACTGATTAGAGAACAGATCTAGTCTAAAACACATGACGTTGGTCAGGGTTTGGGATCTACAGTATGTTCCCGCTGTGTGAGACTCACTGGATGGCCTGGTCAAAGCTGTCGGAGCGATGCGGGACAACCAAGGTAGGAGTGCTTGGGACCATCCTGTCGTCGTGGTCAAACAGGTGCTGCTGTGGGGGAGGCGTGACAGGGTCATGTGACTGTGCTGGCACACACTGGCATGGCATGGCAGCAGCACAGTGATATAAACTTACACTGCCGGTCAGGCTGGCTGGGAGCTGAGGAACTCTGCTCACTGACTGGTGACGTACGGACATACGCTGCTGGACACAGATGCAGAGGGTTTTCTATGCACTAATGCCACACAACAACAACATAAACAACCTCTCGCTCCATCTGAGCACATCTTAACGGAGATATAGTATAGTACTATTGTACTGGCTGCCATCATACCTGGACCTGTCTGCGTGTTGACTGTGGCATGCGTGTGGCGGAGCTTGTGATTGGCTCTGTGGAGAAGGCTTCCATCGTGCTGCCCTCAACTGATGGAGGAAAACACATGGCAACAGAGGATGGTTTAGCACTGATGGTACATATATGAAGATTTTCACTCATGTTCAGAGTTGATCTTTTACTGAATGGACTATACAGACAGGCACTGGTATATTCATAATATGGACGTGGCAAATAGCATATGCACTTCAATCATATGATGTTACCTATATAACATTTTCCATAAGATGTTATTGTTGTGCTTAGTCTGAATATGCAAGTGCATGAGAACTATTATTACTGATGGGTCAAATGGTACTCTCAGACATAAATGTTTTAGAAAAGTAAACTACATAGAACTGTTTGGCAATAAAACATTAAGTTAAAAAATGTTGTGCCCTAGATTGAAGAGCGATTTGACTAAGCGATTTGCCTCATCCAGACGAAAAACAAACAACATTACAGCCTTCGAAGTCATGGCGCAGTGGTCAGATAGCTAATTCGCTGTCGAGACGTGTATGACCGCGTGGATAGTTTGTGTGTGTGACAGCGTGTCTGAGGGCGGGAAGCTGGAAAGGTATCTGGAGAATGGCAGTATTCTGTGAGTGTGTGGGTGGGAGGAGGGGGGAGGGAGGTCTGGGGTGTGGGTACACATTAGACGGGGCTTCCTGGATCTTACAGCTGGGCGTCTGGGAGTCAGCAGGCCTCTGGGTGGAGTCAGACGGCCCCAGACTCTCCTCGGTCTCTGTGCCCGGGTCGGTTACATCAGCTCCCTGAGGCGGCCACACAAGCAAGGAGCACATAGAAAACATGTCACCATGGTACATGCTGCGTCATGTGGCTCGCAGCACATACTGTGTGTGCGTGTGCATATAGCATGCTATACTATATGGTAGGTGAAGTCTTTTTAGCTTAAGCCCATCCCTATCAACCTGAGATCAAAGGCGACAGCATTACGTTATAGTGGACTACACTGTTGTCATGACATGCTTGTGTTTATCAGATGTTGTTTGAGAGAATTAATGTGGCCAGTGACTTAGAAACGACATGTGCACGCGCTGCTCAGATTTCACCAGCTGTAATAGAACGGATACTTCCAGACTAGAATTCCCACAGGACAAGGGAGTTGGCCGCTCACTGGTCAAGTATGTGTGTGTGTGTGTGTGTGAGACGGAGACGTGCGTATAGGTGGAAAACATGAGTGTGGGTGTGTTGTAGTGGAAATTAAGGACTGTGACTCTAACCTCCCTGTCCTCTACTTGGTAGGCCTCATGTCCGCTGCCCTCGTTACTCTCCTCTCCCTCCTCCGCCATCCCTCCATCATCATCCTCCTCTTCATCATCATCCTCCTCCTCCTCCTCCTCCTCATCCTCCTCCTCCTCCTCATCATCCTCCTCCTCATCGTCGTAGCCCTAGGTTGATGTAAACAACAACATGAACTGTTTAGCAACAAAGTGCCGTAACGATCACCAACAGGATGTGAACAACCACGTCATACGTTGGCCATTGTCAGGTGACATAACATTGGTATGTGTATGCAGAGCAGCTTACGGAAAAGTACAACTTCTAATTGCTACTAGTAATGGAACTGGCCTTCACAAACCCCAGTGAAAATCAACAACCGCATGAAACTTCTTGCTCCTAATAGCAGTGTCTTAACAGTGGGGGGGAAAATACTGTGACAGGGACAGTAGATGTGATTTGGCTTTGTGCAGCATTTACATTTGCAGCACTGAACATACGCTTTATCCAAACACACTTGGTACATCTGTCATTATCTGAATAGTCATAGCAGTCATGTTAAGCAGAATGATGGAAAGAAGAATTATGACAGCAGAATGTAATAAGGGCAAACCTTAGCTATATCAGTTACAACAATACATAACCAATGATTCCAGTATATTTTACAACCATTTTAAGAGTACAATAATAATAATAATAATAAGATAAACAATCGTGACAATATAGTCTATCACTATTATTTTGGCCAGGTTAATCATGACATGAATATTTACTATCGTCCTAGTTGGGACACATCAGAACATACCTGCTCCTCTTCATCCTCCTCCTCCTCCTCTTCGTCATCATCTTCCTCATCCTCCTGCTCCTCCTCACTCTCACTGTCCGTCACTATGATGATGTCATGCGGCTCGGGGGCCTCCCTGTGGGGGAGGTGGACCTCCAGCTCAGCAGGGACCGACTGAGAAGGCCCCTCATCGCTGCCCTCCTCCAGGGTGGAAAACCCCTCCCCCTGCAGGGGAATGTGGGGAAGGCAGGGTCAGTCACTTTTGCCAAATTTGAGATCAAATCAAAACAGTATGTGCTCCGCGGCGGCACCTCACACGTCGAAATGCACTGTGAAGCAAAGTTTGTTGATACGAGCGGTGTTCGCCACTTTGTTTATGTTACTATTTACGGCGCCAGGGCTGTGTAGAAGTATCAGATAATTTTGTCAACACGCCCCGAGAACAGTAAGCTAGTGAAATGCAAGGAGGAATTTGGTGAGTTTGACAAAAAGTGTATTAGCTTACAATTAGCTTGCAATAGCTGACTTTACCTTTAATAAACCATCTGCATGTCTCTCTCCTGACAAAATACACTATTAACACAGGTGTGTGGCTATAGGCTGACCTGGCTAGCGTCTGGGCCCTCCTGAGACTCTGTAGGAACCACTCCCTCTGCCTCAGTGCTGTCATCAGCAAGCACCTCCTCCTGGTGAAACAAACACCTTAGAACTGGTTCACAGCCATGGTGGTTGAGTCCACTGCCCTGCATGGTTTTCACACCTGCCTCATTCAGTTCAATCACACTCCAGATCATATCCCCCTTTGGCGCAGTTTGTTTGGGCAAGTGTGAATGCAACAGTGCCTCGGGGCACTTTAAAATAAACTCTAGACGTGTTTGTTTGCGGTGAGAATGAGGTCCGACCTAATACGGCCCCAACTGCTCAAAAACACCGCAATTTTAGACTAAACCAGCTGCCGTACTCGTACTTTGCCTAAACTGGTGTATACAAATGATGCAGTATGTGAGCAGGACAGTTTTGTCTCTATAGTAGCGGTATGTTGCCTGCTGGCTTTTCCTTCTCTTTGTTTACTTCTGGGATTTCCATTGGAATGCCCCCGCATGTTAATTATGACCAACAGAAGAGCCGTTTAGGAAATATGTTGAAAGACATCTGGCCAATGAGTGATGTGAATGTTGTCACAGGGACTTGTGCGCTGCTGAATGTTGGTTAATTTCACCAACTCATTAAATTATTTGGAGTCCAGAGAAAACAATGTGGTGTGAAAAAGCAACGAAACAGATGCTACAAATGTACTGTATACATTTTTTACCCTGGGTCCAAATGAACTAAACTACAGATGTGAGAGCACCCTTAAACATCTCCCTGCTCCAACACATTTGACTCAATTAGCCTGATAACGACCCATTCATTTGAATCAGGTGTGTTGGAGCAGGGAGACATCTTAAACATGCAGGGCAGGTGACATTACATAATGAGGTCAATAAAACACGGACCGACCTCGGGCCCCACCCTCTGGATCATGCGTATCTTTTTGGGGATGGGGGGCTCGGCAGAGTCCTCCTGGGGAGCCTCCACGTCAGTGACCAGGCTGGAGGTGTCCTGCTCCTCCTCACGAGGCCTCTTGGACATGGAGGAGGCTCCTGGCGTGGCTGAGACTAAAGATGAGGCTATGTTAATGACAAACTATCCACATTAGAATGTCCTATTATGTCTTGTCTGGTGAATACAAAGACAATGGGCCCTATCTTAATGCGGCGCAAATGCAAGCGTCTTTGCTAGTTTCAGACCGCCCCCAAGTTGTTTATATAGCAAATGCACTTGCGCCCATTTGAGCGCCCGTGGGTGTGTTGGTGGGTGTGCTGGCCAATAATTATCTTGAGGTAGTGGAAAGTGATTGTGATTGACTAGCAAAAACCTTGTCCAAAGTAAATGTGCATTGTCAATATAGTATCGCCGATGGCGAATGCACAACACGCGTGTACTCTGCTTGTTACACATACAGGGATGTGCAGGAGCACACAAATATGCACATTATTTAAAATTAAAAGAGTACAAGTAATATTAGCGTGTAACCTACATAATCATATTTTAGGGATCTCGCTATTGCCTATATGGTCTGCTCCAGTACTTTCACAAGCCCGCCAGTATAATAGCAATCCGCCCATGATGCAAGCGTGCCTGGATTTTTAAAGGGAATAAGAGATGACACTTACTGGTTTATCATATGTTACGCTCAAAACACACTCATGAATAATGAAGAGAGCAAGTCTAACCCTTTGGACCCTTGCGCCTGGAGCACTGACCGTTTATCTGCCGTTAAAATAGCAAACGTGGATTTACACACGCCCTAAATGGAATGTGCGCCGTGCGGTTTAGACCGTATGCTTAGATCGCTAAAAAAGGGCCCAATAGGTCCTTCATGTTGTTATCGTATGTGAAGCCTGCATTGGCTCTGCGTCCAGAGGTTCCTCACCTGTACCGAACACAGCTGACGAGGTTGAAGGCCTCTCCACCTGCGTGCTGGGCGCCGCCTCCATCACAGTGGGCGGCGGTGGCTCCTGATTGGCTGGCTCTGCGTGGCTCACGCTCTGCTGCTGCGTGGGCTGGACGAAGGCGGTGGCCTGCTGGGTCTGGCTCTGCTGCCCGCTGCCCAGCATGGGCCCGCCCATGGTGGTCTGCACGTTGGGGCTGGTGGAGCGCACCGAGCCGCTGGCACTGCCGTATACGGTCACATGCTCCACAGCAGGGACCTCAGACTGCATGGCTGGGGGCGGGGGCACGCACGCACACACACACACACACACACACACACACGGAGGGCTGCTGTTAAGGCTGGGGACACACTGGAGGCCTGATTCTAGGGCCGATTAGCCTAGCCTAGCTTCCAGCTCACATTTGGAAATAAATAGGCCACGGTGACTATTTTCAGGCAGAGATTTATTTATCTATGCAAAATAGCACGGACACACATCTTCAATACACACTGTGTATTGAAGTCACGATTGACTGTCCACCTCCATGTTTTGCTCTTAAAAGGTAAAGTCAGATATTGTAAACTAATACACGTTGTCGAATTCAACAAATATCTCCTTCAAGTCCCGTTTAACACTCTACAGTCACTTAAGATAGAACCCAAGTGTGGGGTCATGCATCTTTGACTGAATCACAGAGTGTGCTCTTACTTTAACAGTACTACTACAGTTTTTCACACAATTGTGTGGTCAGCATAAGGCAGCATGCACTGGCTGGAAGTGAAGACATGGACATGTCTCTGCTGTGTGTTTTGTCTACTGCATGCATAGCTATGGCCAAGAGATGGAACTGTATACATTACATTTGTGACAATTCAAAACCAGCTACTGTACCATAGTCAGTAGAAATGCAACTTACAAACCTAAAAGAGATTTGTTAATTTTTCCTCTTAAAATTTTTTATTTTTTTGATGAGTGCGGCTAATACTCTGGCGCTACTTATAATAAAGGATGGCATGATCCAGTTTTTTCAGTCCCGATACTGGTACAGATACCGGCACTTTGGGTATCGGCCGATACAGAGTACCGATCCGAAGTTAAGTTGCAAAGTAAATTACCGATAATCTCTATTTTAGGATTTAGATGCTTTTTAGAAACCTGCTGATAGCGTAGCCTGGGTAGGTTAGACATGGCTGATGCTTGACAGTAGATCTAAGCATGTCAATTAATTTAATTGGATCAGCCCCATGGATCTGGAACTGTTGGGTTACAATTGTCACCGATACCGATCCAGCTATTTAAGTCAGTATCGGACCGATCGGTGCCATCCCTACTTATAATCCAAAACATACAGTACAGTCCACTTTATGCATGAACAGTGAACATCTGTACATCATTCCTACTTAGAATAGTGTTTTCTGGTTCTCTCTAGTGTTGTGAGGCTGGCTAACATGACCAGATGAGACTTGGCAGACTGACCTTCCTGGCTCTCCACCTGTGTGGTGGGCATGACTGTAGCGGTGGGCGTGGGCGTGGGCATGGTGGCTGGGGTTATCATGGGCCTGATGCTGGCCCTGGGAGTGGGCTTGTTGCCTGGGTTGACGGGCTGCTTGCTGGCTGTGGCCACCAGAGGAGTGGGCTTGATGTTGGCGGTGGGGGGCTCTGAAGCACTGGCGCTAATACGAACATCATCATGAAACACTTGGTTTGGCCCAAATATAAAGGGTGGGGAGTAACTGATCACATAAAGTCACGTATATTATAGTGTCTGTAGTATGAGACATGAACAGTCTTACCTGCCCCTGTCTGCAGCTGGGGTGGTCTTGAGGCTGATCTGTCTCTGGTCTGAGCCCCTCTGCTGCTCCTGAGCCTGACAAAGACATTATAGAGCAGATATATGAACGGCTGACCACCCTCCTACCCTAATATAGTGTCACACCAGAGGACACCACTGACCTCCTACCCTAATATAGTGTCTACAGCAGGGATGCAACGATTAGACATTTTGATGGTACGATTATAGTCTGAGGAATAATCACGGTTTCACTATTATTATGCATGAATTTCACTACACCAGCAATGTCGTTTTGGAGAGCGATGTAATGCCCTTTCTCCTGCTTTACTGCAAATAACCCAACTCTTAACTCACTGCTACTTCATTGAATGTTTCCTCTGGGGGAAAACATTCTACTAACCTGTGGGGGGAAAAGTTAATGGGGACAGGCTTTTTTTTTTTTCAGGGTGTTCCATGGATCTTCCCCTGGACTAAACATTGGTTTTGGCGATATTACTTTATTAATTAGTGCTGTGTCACCACTGACCAAGCCTCCCTACAGCGTGCTGTGTGAACAGCAGCTGTGTCACCACTGACCAAGCCTCCCTACCGCCCCCTACAGTGTGTTGTGTGAACAGCAGCTGTGTCACCACTGACCAAGCCTCCCTACCGCCACCTACAGTGTGCTGAGTGAAC
>JAOEGT010053083.1:0-19171 GCA_025447795.1 Speoplatyrhinus poulsoni | reverse complement strand
GGGCTATGCCGGGGCCTTTACTGCGTCAAGACCTGCCTACTTGACAGGAGAGGTGTTTTGATTGACATTTGACATGACTACAAAACTCAATGACCAAGTCGGACATTAACCTTATATAGAGGAATTTGTTAACTTAATGACATGAGGCTGTTTGCAGGTCTGGTAAATCTGTAAAGTAAGTAGGCAATGGTTAGCCTGACCGACCTGTTCTCAGATCAATTTATTTAACTGAGATTATAGTCTGGAAACTCTGTTCGCATTAGATTTTTCACAGCAGCCTTGCTGGCGGTTCAATCAGGGTGGGGTAGGGAGATGATGTCAATTAAAAGGAATCAAGTCAATCGTGTTTCGGAAAGGTGGTAGAGCTAGATGAGGCAATCAAAATAGTTGCACCAACACCGATTGGTTAAAACGCCTACCATTAGTTTAAAAATTAACCAGAGAGTTATGCATTAGGAGGAAACAACTGTTAACACTTTTCCTACACTTTCCAGATCTCATCTGGCTCGATTACACCAGGCTATAGGGTGATTACTGCTTAAAATAAAATGGAAAACTGAAATTAGTAAATAATGCACTTGCACTGGGTCGCATCAGAATTACATACACAGACTTGTGAGTGACAATGCCAATGAACATTGATAGTACCACTTCCTGAAAGCTTACAGGGGATTGTGCATCACATGTTTAGCACAAAGTTGCTCATGTGATGTAGTGTTAATGGATGGAGGAGGCTGCAGGTGTAGCCTGTTGGGACAATCATGCTAACCTGCAACCAATTAAAACCCCTCTGTGCGTGTGTGGTCCATTCAATGAGGAAGGATGAGGAAGTGGTCTAAAAGCCACTATGGGGGCTGCCACCCTGCCATTTACTAACATGGTATATCAGTGGTGTCGTATCTGTGTGCAGTACGAGACGTACTACCGTAATTTGCCCAATGTTTGCCCAAAGGAGTGACTGTGTGTTATGGGAACATTTAACATAAATTCATATATAAATAATAAATTTTTCAACAAAAAACTTTTCTTTATTTAGGCTTTAGTCAAATCTGCATAATGGTGTTCATTGTGTACACATTTTCCTTAAGGGGCTAAATTTATGCGGGGTAGTTTAATTTCATGTTCAGTGTGGGCTTGTAAATCCCTTCTCGACTTGTAACTGAGATCAGAGGCTATAGACAAACTCTTAAGTGTGGCTACTAAAGTTCCATTTAGAAATTGGTTGACACGTGGTTTAACACCTAAAAAGGCAGGCCTTAAACTGCTGCTAAAGTCATTGGGTGTCAAATAAAAGGGACTTGGATGAATCAGAAGGCTGTTAAATCATCCTATTGGAGATACACTGCCTCTTCAAAATGTCTATAATATAGCTGTCAGTCAGCAATTCTTTTCTATCTTCTCACCTACAGTAGGCTACACATACAAGATGTACTGTATGTGCTCAAAGTGCATGACACCGTTACACCCTCCTCAACGTTGACGGTGATGTTTTATGCAGTGCAACAAGCAAATAAATGATAAAGTGCTCTGCACACTAATAAATAAATGCCAGAGGACGTGTGAAATAAAGTTGCACACTCCATGTGACTTCACCCAAACTATAGTTCACACACACACACACGAGTTAGGTGTAAACAATAACACAAAACCTTTTGAATAAAGTTGACACCTCCAAAACTGCAACTCTCAACATGTATAATTAGGCCACGTGTCTAAAATCAAAACATGCGTGGAGGTATATTACAACATGTAATAATTGTGTAAGAATACAGGCCTAATTTTTAAATGTATACCTTTTATAGACAATTAAGAAAATAAAATTAAAATATTTTTTCTCTTGGATCCATAAACCTATTGTATTCAAATATGGTTTACACTTTGACCTGTATTTGAATTAATTAGTAAAGACTTGAATAAACACAAATTATTATTGATTAAAATGTTGCATTCTGATAAGTAACTTATTTTATATTCCAAAAAACATTATATTTGTATACTTACTATGATAGTTTATATATGAAATTATGGCATTTATTTTACTATGTACAAATCGTTTTTTAGTTCAAAATAGACACAATTGATCTGTTTTATTGCTTATGATGAACAAAACAGGCAAATACATTATTTGACCATGAGAGGTTGATGATGAACATAATCTTTCCAAAAATAACATGGCTTTACTTTCTTATGTGTTAAAATTAGAAATGATTGTTATGACACCCATTGCCCTCTTATGCTTGTGCCATGTCCAATAAGTTGCTGTTACGGGTGGTATCATAATCACAGTACCAGCTATTAGATCTTCTCCAGTGGCAGATCAGGATTGATGTAACACAACAGATTAACATTGACCACTGGCATCGGTTAAGGTCCTGTTATTATTTTTGGTGTTTGAATCAGTGTATTTTGTTGTGGTGTCATTGTTTGATACTTATGTCTTAGTAACATTTATTATGCATTCCTCTGCTTAAACATTCTAGAATTACTACAATCTGACACCTATTTTTATATAGGCATTAATAAAATAACAAAATACAAAAGATCAAATGTGTTTTATTGCATTCACTAGGCCATTATTAAGGATGTATTGAAGACTTTTGATCAGAAAAAATTTATGTTTCACACATTTATTAAACTTCGGGTCAATTTTAATCCAAACACAATAGGAGGGCTATAAGGTACAACATTTTGTAATTGTAAAATAATTTACTTTGTGTAATTTTGCAGGTTGGATTGTTTTTTTTTCTCTGTTGAAAAAAGGTTGTAATCCAGGAAAGGAGGTTCGCATGTAGAATAATTGAAAGGGAAGTCACAAAGGTTTGAGAACCACTGACCATATGGGATGTGAACCTTTTGTGCAATTCTGAAGAGACAGAAGGAATGCTGCTTTTCATTCAAAGCAGAAAACCTGTAGTTCCGAGTCAGTAGTTCCACTTGCAAACTAAATACGCTCCGTGGTATCTGTTCAGAAAGAAAATGGACGCCCGCAGCAAATCTGTGTGTATTAGCTGTTGTTTATCTGGCAAAGAGGTGTGAAATAGCTGTCTGACAGCTATGTGTATTGAACAAATACAGTTGTAAAATGATAGTAGGATCAATGTTAGGCGTGTTATGGAGAGAACTGTTGATATATGTTGCTTTGAGGCCAGGTATTTCTTGGAAAAAGAAAGTCTTTCAGAGAAGGAAGTTGTCCAAGTTCCAATATCAACTGAATGCAGGCTAAGAACTATGACCATGTCAGGAATCAAGCCTACAGCAATGTTATCCAATTATATGCCACAGCGGCCAAAAGGTGAGCCTGTTTTGATTCCAGCCCGTCATTATAGCTAGTGAAGCTTCAGCTGTAGAGCAAGTGTTATAATTAAATTCCCCCTCTTGGAATGAAACCTGCAGACCCTTTGCCCTCAATGAAAGCTGGCCCCAGAGCAGTACATTACACGTCTGAGTGTTACATTAACTCCCTTTATCTTATATGATGTGTGCTCATGGCGTCTATAGGTCGCGGGCCCTCTTATTCTCACCGTGCTCAGTTTATCTCAGTCTGGGCTGCAGTGCCCTGTGATCTATGTTCCCTCCTATTAACGGGCCCGGAGAGCTGGTCTCACTGATCTGGCCTTACCTCACTAACACTATCTGCACAATGACTTTCCGTCATGGCCGTAGCCTCGCCAGATTTGTCGCCATCCCTCAGACACTTTCATTAAGATTATGTCAGGATATCCTCAGCCCGGTCTGCATTATGTTTACTCAATGAGATACAAAGCCACGTCAGGCCTCTTTTCTGCTCTTTTACCCAACAGTGTTCACTTTGAAATAAATACATGAATGAAATAGAACAGAAAAAGCAGATAAGATGAGTGTCTGACAGAATCATGTTTTTTCTTGAGTTATATAAATCTAGGGCTTTCTATTGTGGATTTACTGTTTTTTTTTTTTTTGTCAGCAGAACGAAGGATCTGACAATGCAACTACAATGCAATTGTTTGTGCTATTATGTGCTCAGTGTGGAATAGGCCCGTATATCTGGCACTCACAGTAATTTAAAGTGACATTCCTCAATCACGTTATAGTGCCGCTGAAACCAAAGGAATAGTGCCAGTTGGAGAGAGACACTCCTCTAAAACTCGGAAGAGGACAAGCCCCTCTCACAACTTGTGTGATTCTCTCTCTCTCTCTCTCTCTCTCTCTCTCCCTCTCGCTCTCTGAGATGTGTATTCAAACAAGCTGGTGTGACGTGATTTGAGTTTCTGGGGCAGCTTGTGATCAATCAAATGCCTCTTAAACACATTCAATATGCCACAGCTAGACTAAAACATTCACTTAATTTTAGATAGTAGCTCTATATTTGTGTTTCTTCAAGGATAGATAATTTTAAATACAATATGCATTACATTTTCAAAATCTATTTAAAATATGAGGAAATATATAGAAAATCTGATTTCCGAACAGTTTCTATGTAGGTTACATCCTATCAATCCTGTGACCAAGGGCAACGGTTACGAAATTTCTGATACAGAATAGGCGAAAAATATATTTTCAATACACAAATATAACAAGAAAGACACATGCTATGAACCACTTTTCTATATAAATAATTTGTATATGTAACACACCATAATAGCATATACAATATATATATAACAATAATACACTAATAGATAAAGTAGACATGCACATTGGAAAGACAACATTGTATAAACAAATATATAAAAAAAGTTTTTTGCTTTTTGCAAAGGTTTGAAGACATCCTCTCATTCCAGTTTCAGCACTGACAGGTTTCCTATTCAAGGAATAGTCGCTGACCAACTGAATAGTACAGTATAATGAACAAGCAACAGTATGCATGTCTTTTTTAATCACTGAATGTTACAGCAGAACATATCAAGCATACTCTGACTGGTGTCCACACCAAACAGACATCAACAGACTCCAAATGGTACAGAACTGCAGCAATAATCCACTCGATCATCTGAACATATCACACCCAACTCCATTTAAACTTCACCGGCCCCCAGTGCAACATCGAATCACATTTAAGACTCACATATAAAGCCCTCCACCACCTGGCACTTACAGTATATACTGTACCTCTATGACCTCCTCTCACTCCCTCCACTCCTCCTCCACTGGCCTCTTTGTCACCCCTCCATTCCATTTGTCCACCATGGGAGCCCGCTCTTCTAGCTGTTCGCCACCCAATGCACTCCCCCCTTACTGTATGCAGCAGAGTCTGCAACATGCAGTATATACAGACACAATTACCTCATTCACAAAACACCTTCTTTTCTGTGATGCCTGTAATCTTTAACGTATTGTTTCATATATTGTAAACACATTTTTGGCACTATTGTACTTTGCAGTAATTACAGTCGACTACATTCTTCTGTTGTACACATTATGCCTTGAAAGCGATAGCTGTGGTGATTTCTCAGATATGTCCTTATTGTGTGTGTTTTATATTACATTAAGCGGTTTTAGCACACCACACAGTGTGGATCAATACTACAGCAATTGCACATTATCTAACTGAACACAGGTATAGCCTATATATATAGCCTATGATCATGCTAGACATTCAAGTCCAAAACAGGTGAGATTACTATAATCTATCTTTGGTCATCACATTTAGGCACAGGCTACATTTTATATTAAGTGCTTGAATGCTAGGCTTGCTGTCAGATGATTCTGCCATTAGAGAAAGAGAGAGGGGTCGAGGGGAGGGGGGGGGGGGTGTGAGAGAAGGACCAGCATTGCCCTCCACAGGCTATTGAGGAAAAACCTGTGTCAAAATGTATGTTGATATAAAAAATGCAGTCACTAACTAACTAAACTAAACTGACATAACAAAGTTGGAAAACATTTGAGTAACAGTTGAGGATTGTCTTTACAATGAGTTTTGTGTATACAAATAGCCTGCATAGCCATAGCCAATAACTATTGGCTGTCCCAACAGAAAGGAATAACTTACACAACCTAATAGTGATTCAAGCCTTAGGACAAGGCAATATGATAAGCCTTCACAAGAATCAGCATTTAAATACATATATATATATATTGCTTAAGTTTCCCCAAGGACAGTCTACAATCAACCTGTGTGGTGTAACATGGAAAACATCTTAATTGTCTAACAGAGTTGAAACCGTGAGGTCCCATGCTAAACATTATCCCATATTGCCATCGTGCGGCCTGTGCAGTAAATACTGTTGTGTATGTAATTTCAAGGCACGACCACTTGAAGGCGACATAGACCGCATCATATTTGACGCTGCAGTAGGTTACATACTCCTTTCAGTATGGAGCTTAAAATAAATCAACCCATTATCAGAACACTTTTGCTTTTAACCATCATTGTAAAAGTACCTAATGCAAGACTGAGTAAGCTAGAGAACCTCACTCTAGCAGAAACATAATTACCCTACTAGGGGTGATTCAAGTCTTAGCTGGCAAATCCAGGGCATTGCTTATTAGAAACTGCCACTATAGCATGTAACATAGCCTTAAAAGTAAAACATATATAAATAAATAAAAAACACACAAAGAAACCATAATGTGCTTACATGTATTTATTTGTTTTAGTACAGCACTTCAGTTTCTGCATTTATTTAGATGCCAAAGTGTATTGCTCTTTTGCATTCCACATGTAGATCCGTTTGTGTTGACCAGATGGTGTCCAGCTCCTTATCTTGGCAATGTTAATTCACAGCTATAGAGCACAAGGTCATGTGCTTTGAAACAAACCTTCATTTACAAAAGAGACAGAAAATGCTGCAGCACAAACTTAATGCTAAAGAGCGATAACTAGGTTCTTGGTAGCAAAGCTGAACTAACACCACCAGCATCTAAAACAGCAATAAGCCCCCCCAACCCATTAAGTGCAGAGAATGGGTGTAGTTAACAAGAACACATTTCCAAAGAGCACTACGGAGTAGGCAATGATAAAAGACCTTTGAATAGAAACATGCTTCTTGAAAAGATAGTAAAAACACACTGCCATTGTTTAGAGGAGCAGAAACCGCAATGACAAGCTACATATTGTAAAGTGACCCAACAAGGAGGAGGGAAATGCATACGCCATTGAAAGTACACTTACAACAGGAGTATTTAAAAATGTAGCGTCATAACTTTTTTTTTAGTTTTTTGTTTTTAAAACAAAATGGTGGGTTGTGAACACAACATAAATACTGGCCATCAAAACGTAAAATAAATCAATCTTTGGATACGTAAAATAAAAAACCTGTACAATCCCCGTCTGTAAAATTTAATCTTCCGAGGTGCCCTCTTTGGTTTCCTTGTTCTTTCTCACTTCTTCCAGTTTCTTATCCTGTTTGGGGGGAGGGGGAATAAAAAAATAAACAGTTAGACTACAGACTACATAATGTTAAAAGTTAGTGTCCAACAATGAAGACAAACCTTCTCTTTGAATTTCTCATTCATGGCTGCCATAATTGCTGTGCGGTTCTCCTTGTTAGCCTCCATTTTTTGATTTAGCTTCTCCTCAGCCATCTTGCTGAAATTGTTGTTTTCCTCCATTGCCTTCTGCAAAACCTCCTTTTCGTGCTCACGCTTTTCAGCCAAGTGCTTTAATACCTCTGCTTCATGGTTCTGGAACAAAGCAGCAGCCAAAATCCATTAGTCCGTTTGAATTAAAACCCAAGAAGCTTAGAGCAGTGTAAAGTTACATTTAAAGACATGACATTAGAGCAAATATACTTAACCTGTGTATGTTAGCAAAGTACTAACTGTAAATTCAAAACAAGCAAATGTAAAAAATTCAATATAAAGACTCATGAATAAGTAATGAATTAATACACAGTGGGAATACTGTAATTTAACTAGAGAGTTGGCCAAGTAGCCTAAAAGCAGCTTGACAAGCACGTAATTCATTGAGAGAGAAAAAACGTGTTATCCCCCCACCTTGCGCCTCTCTTCTGCCGCTTCCAGCTTCCGCTGGATTTCCTCCAGGGAGACATCTTTCTTCTTGGGGGGAGAAAGAGGGAACTCCCCTTTGGAGTCAGGTGCTGGAGCACCCAGGATCACCTCAAAGGCCTGGCCCGAAGCTCTCTTGTCCAGCTCTTTAACCTGAATATCTATGGACAGTGACAGCTATTGTAGCATTTTACTCAAAGTCGCTTTGAATACAACTGCTGGAATAGAACATCTTTAACTCACCTTCAGCAGATGCCATCTTTATAGTGGACTGCAGGTTAAAATGCTTGGGAGGAGAAATGAGAAGGTTGCACTTAGTTTGGTCCAAAGCAAGACAAACATACAGATTCCCATTAGCAGATGGATGAAAATGTGTTCATTAGTGACATCTAGTGGGTGTTTACATGATTGATTAAACAACAAAGCCCAATGGTGACTCCCTATGGCTGTCTGGTGCATTGCAAGAAACCACCGCCCATCCCTTCACACAAAATGCACTTGCAGTGCAATGTCTTGTCTGGCCATTGTTTGGCTTTTTAGATGCAAGAGAAATGTCATTCTATTTCTCTAAATCAATCAAGCCATATACTGCTAGTCACAAAAGCCAATGAAACGTCCAAGGTGATACAAGTGCTGTTGAACAAAGCACACCAAACAAAAGGCGGTAAGGGTAGGGTGGGTACACTAAGCAATGCCAGCTGCAAGGCCTTGACTCGGCCTACTAGAAAGAAGGGAGAGATATAAAAAAATAGAAAAAAAAGAAGGACCACACACACAAACACACACACACACATACACACACACACACTAGTAGTCACTCCTTTTGGACAGCAAGTATGACAATACATTGTCGAAATAATAACCATGCTGACACATAACGCTGACGAGTAAACACCTGCCATTTCAACTCCCAAATTTCACACCAAATAACTGGATGGACGATGGCAGTGGAATTGTTGGTGCCATTAACACAATCCAGCCAACAGAAGAAACAAAGGCGCTTTTTAACGCCTCGTCAATGTGATCTGCAGCTGCAGACAAAGACGCGAATGAGATGCCTTGTGCTTAACACGCACGTCCATCCAAGTCCAGATGTAACGTTTCGAACAGCAATGCTACATTACTTTAATGATGAGCGGCAGACATATGTTCCAGGACGGATTTTGCATTAAAATGTAAGATTCCATCCGGCGTTAATAATCAACATTGCATCCATACCGTATCGCAGTCATAGGGCTACGTTAGCTCTATGATCGCTGTAGCACGTAAGGCATGTTTACTACAATAATGGTTCAATTATACACGACGTATTAACAAGACACAGAGGCAAAATAAAAATAAATAAAATAAAAACATTTTTGATCTCACGTGCTTGTCAAACACAAACGCAAAAAATACTTGCCTAGTAAAAACAAATCCTGGAAAACCATATTTGAGCCAATTTGGTTGTAATCTAATTAGGCTCCAGCCTTATTTTCAAGGTTTAATTCATATGGACAAATAAACATTAGGCTACAACTGAAATACAAATTTGGAATAAAAGGATGCTGTTTGTCACACCCACCTTCTCAAGCCGTGTTTATTGCTCAAGCTCCAGACAGACTTTGCCGCGAATTCTCTGCTTGAGAGTCGCAAATTCGCGCATATATGGACCAACTGGTGTGCCGTCACATCCTGAGCGACGATCTCATTGGACAACTCCAGAGCTGGACAGCTCCGCGTTCTTATGCCTTGCTGGTATTTGTAGTTTATTTTCTATATTTGAGTTAAATATATTTCGGGTGGGACGTAGTAGCCTATTCATTAATGCCATGAATCTTTCGACACGACGTGCTATTTATCTATCATTTTTCACTCTGTAGCCTGTATTAAACACATCCTTGTAGAATAACCTACATGTTGAGATCATGGTAGGCTATAACCTACACTACATTAATGAGAGAGACTGGGCTGGGCATATCACCTGCTTTTTCAGCACACAGAGAGCGGCAGCTAGCGGACCACAAGGACATAATTGGTAAATTCAACTTGTATTAGCTTACAATAAAAAAAGTTATAGGCCTATTCAATCACAAAAGTGAAACAAAATGGTTGTCAAATTGAGACGTGTCGCTCACTCTCCTGCCACTCAGATAGGATAGGCATATGTCGACATGAATTACAGGATTTCACATGATTGACATATGACTATACTGTCGATACTGTATATCCTTATAGACCTACATTTATATAGGTCATGTAGCCTACTTGTAGCCTAAATATCTTACTCATTTTTAGATCCTTTAATTAACATTGCATAGCATAGCACAAACAGTTGTAACTAATAAACTAACTAATACAGTTAATCACTTTAATGCTGCACTATTTTTAGAGTGACATCATTGCAGAGGCATACCAAACAGTTTTTGTTCAGACAGAGTATCTGCGGTTCAATCTATTTTTACTTGACCTGTGGAAATCTTTTCATGTCAGCTTTTTAGATTCACTTCATAAAAGCATTTCAGTGGTTTATTGAAGCCTGTACTGCACACTGCAAACCAAATGGTGAATTTATCAGAGTCCCAGGCTAACTGCATGTGAACATTTGGCCTAATATTACTTCCAATCTTGCCAGTCACCCAGCAATTTCACTTATGTAAAGGTAAGGTGAGCAATTGAAAGCTAATACACTTTTTTGTCAAATTCAGAGAATATCGCCTCGCAGTCTGCTAGCTCTCAGTTCTGTGTGTGTGCTGAAATAATTATCTGATGATGTTCCACACAGCCATGGTTCTGTAATTAGAAAAACAAAGAAAGAGGTGCAGACCGCACCACATTAGACAACACTATCCCAGCCTTGGCAATGTGTGTCCAATTTGGGGGGCGGGAACTCTGAGGAAGCACCCTATGGCATCGAAGACATGTCTAACTGTTTTGACATTTTCAAATATCTTTCTCCAGCATAGCTTACTTCACATGTAATTTGCATGTCTGATACAGAAATGCATTTGGTGTAGGCCATATACTGTAAACAAGACAGAACTTTGATTTCCAATATTGGAAATAATACCGTACTGTATATTTAGTTGTACAATTTGTTATATATCATTTGCATAATACTATATAGTTTGGAATATGAACAAAGATGGTGCATTGTAATGCATTTCAATGGCGCAAACATGGAATGCTTCTGGTCTCTTAAGTGGGCATGTCACCAACGGCATTTTGCTGTAAAGGCTGACGTAAGCAGCGCCCAGACAGCTTCATCTACCGTGCATGGCCTGAAACAAAGTCAATTTACCGCAAAACAGTTTGCTGCAGAAATACCGTTGTGGCCTCAGATTGATCGCAGGTACTTAAGAATTAATGGTATACTTATACTATATTACTGTAATATATACTCAAAATACCCATTAACGCCCCCATAGAGAAATAATGGGCAATAGTATGGTTAAAGTTGTGGACCTCCTCATTGACTTTGAGTCGTTCTGGTCTGCATTAAGGTGAAAAGTCTCCCCCCCCCCTCTTAAAAATTGAAATGCGGAAGTGCCATCCGTTGAGCCTTCTCTTTATCCAAGCTCTCTGGTTTGTCTATACGCTTGCAGCGTCCTGGTGTGGTTAACGGTCAGAGGTCAGAGGTCAGGATGTTCCCTCTAACTGACACACACAAAGCACTCTCTCCTGCAGAAGACATAAACTGCACGTCTCTAATCAGATTTGCTCTGTAGTAAACACTTATATACCTGCATATGTCTTATGGTAGCTGTTACTTTGTACCCTCCCACTGACCACCTGCTGTGTGTGTGTGTGCGTGTATGTGTGGTCTCTGATTAGCACACAGGTTCACCTCTATGGTCTTCCTTATGTGTATGCTGCTGACTGTGTGCTGTCTGACTGTGGGCTGTGACAGCATGGTAGCAGGTGGTGGCTACCCTGCTCAGTGGACCGCCTGTACCCCCGGGACAATGGAGTGCTGATCAGAGAGGTGGGCGGGGCCAGCATGGGAGGGTGTGAAAGAAGATTTGAGACTTAGAGAAGCGAGTGTTTGTTTGTTGCTAAATAATCGGCCTTCATTTTCATAATGAAACATATTGTGGGACTGAATTGATTTTGTGTTATATGCTGGTTTTTCTTTTTCTGCAGTTCAACAAAGAGAAAAAAAATAACAATATGTCCTTGCTTTCACAAAGCCTACAGTATATTGTAACGGCCAAGCAAATCATGTCAAATGAGATGGCCAGAGACTCAGAAAATACTTAAATACTAAAATACTAAAATATCTATTTTATAGCTTATAGTTTTGCCAGTATTCTTAACAAGTGATTTATTAACCTATAATTAATTGTACACACAGATTCCAGGGATAGCATTATCAACACAGGCAGGTTTCAGCCATTTATAAACACTGGTTATCTGACCCAGAGCAGGGTCATGGGTCATGTTGAAACAAAGACTACAGCGCGAGAACAGAGGGTTGCTATTGTTCTGTGGTTCTCCTACAGAGATCACACTGTGAGGAAATGGTTGTAACTCTAACCTTCAAGGCACACACACACACACACACACGCACTAACGCATATACCAATGCACAGCTCGATAGCAGGGCCTCGACAGGGAGCATAAGATGGTTAGCAGTGAGGTTCTTTGGAATTACTCAGTCGAAGCAGTAAGTGCCGTCGCTAAGAACATGACCCATTTTATTCAGCATTCCAGCTCTCCACACAAGCACAGGGCCACCCGTTATTTTATCCCCAGACCACAGACGCAGAGTGGGATCCAATAGTGTACATCCACTTGCTGACATGCAAAATGGAGGGGGTGCTTTGTTTGTTTAGGTTACAAGTGTTCTGATAGAAACACCAACATGCTTCCCCTACAGGGAAACTTGATAGTACAGGAATCATAAAACTTCCTGTATCTTCTTTAGATACTAGTATATTTTCCAGTAGTTACTATCCACAGGTGCAGCTTGTTAACCTGATATGCTGACATTTAAAGGTATATCTAATTGTAAGCTAAAACACTTTAAACATCTCCTCGCATTTCGCAATTTTACCATTCTCTGTGCGTGTTGACAATAATCTATTTCTACACAGCACTGACTCCATAGAAAAAAAAAAAATTTATTGTTATTACATGCATAATTACAACATTCATTGTATGAGATGAGGCTACTTTGACGTGCATAGGCGTCAATTGGGTATGGCAATTTCATCATCTTTAAAATAATAAATAGTATTTGACTTATATCGTCATAGAGTTGATGATTTATGCTTTACAAAAATTATATAGGCCGTTATAACGCATATGCATAGGAAACGCGGCCGGCGGGTGGAACGCAGGGATTACAAGAAAATAAAGAATATTATTCTGAATGCGTGATTTAGCCGCTACGGTACTGGAAAAACAAACTACCCTCGGATCAAGAGTGATTGGTAGAACAAGGTTATTTCACCAGCATTTGAGGTCATTAACGAATCGGCTTAAGATGAGGTAGTCTAACTTTTAGTCTCATTGTAAATTACTTGTGTATACTGTGGCATCCGGCGGGGGTGCACTGAGTCCTCCACGAGGGGTGGTGTGGGAGAATCGGTACCATCGAATCCACCCCATCTCCGAGTGGAGAGGAAGGATAATCAAGGGAGAATAAAAGGAGAGGAAAGAGGAGAAAGAGGGGGAACTTGTGAATAAACCTGTAAACCTATACATCGCGTTGGGTCTGGCTTGTCACAATACGTATAGGCTATACATCTCATTTCAGCTATAGCCTCTAGGCTAATTTGTCATTATTTACATTGACTATTGCATAAAATTACTTGCCGATTAGAATATTTAGTGGGTTATATCAGTTAGAAAATCGATTGAATCCTTATATAACTGGGAGATTTGTTTATATATTGTTTAGCGGGGGAACATAAAATTATATATTTCCATGTAAAATTTGTGAAACATCATATTTGGAAATCGTTTTATTAAAGCCTATCACAGCTCATTTGATCTGTGACTAGTCCTTATGTAATTTATCTGACTAAAGGTGCATAACAATTCACTAGAATGCAGGAAATTCAGTTTTCGACTCTCAAAATGTCCTGGGGCAGAACCCCCAGACACCCCACTCAATGTCTCCCCCGAAAATGTAACTCAAACCTTCAGACGCCATGTCACCTTGCCATACCTTGGCTTTCGATTAAACACTTTCGATGACGTGAAGTTGCTGAATGACGATAATGTTCAATATTGTGCAGTGACGTGATAATTAACATGACACCACAATATTACTGAGAGTGGAACACGCATGTTACTACTGTACAAACTTTTGTTTGTTGTTGCTCATGGTATATGTATACATTATTGCTTTATGCATTCACATTCCTGCAGATTATGTAGATGTTCTTATTTGCACTGTCATTTGCTTTGTAATTGTGTGCACCCTTGAGAAACTCAATGCCCACCCATTCCATTCACCCTGGTGCTAATTCAAGCTAATTGTAAGATAATACACTTTTTGTCAAATTCACAAAATATTTCCTCACATTTCACTAGCTTGCCGTTCTCTGTTGACAATACAGTAGAATCTGATACTTCTACACAGCCCTGGCTCCGTAAATACTAACAAAAACAAAGTGGCGAACACCGCTCACAACAACAAAGCCGTATTACTACCAGAGTATACTATACTTTGCTTCACAATGTGTTTCAATGTGTGCTGCAGAGGGATATTGTTTTAATTTTAGCTTGAAGTTAGCAAGCATTCTAGATGCATTCTAGATGCCTTTAATGACCACTGATAGCACTAAACACGAGGATGTTGTTTAGAAACGTTGATGAGAATAGGACAAAAGTAAAATTTTCCTGTAATCTTGCTGTAATCTTGCTGTTTTTAGATAAATCCGGTTTTACTAGATCAACAACATGCTAGCAAGATGATAGTTTATCTTCTAACACTGAGCCTAAATCTATAGGCCAGTGAAGGTACAATGACAATTTGATGTATGTGTTACATAATAGTCTGCTCAGCTGCTCTCCTAGCTGGGAGGCTGTACTGTCTGCCATGGAGTAGTGGGTTCTGCCTCCCTGCCCCCACACACGCCATTTAGGCACACCAGGCACGCATCGATGTGTGTGTCTGTGTGACATTCAGTATGTATTTACAGTATACATATATGTGTATATATATATAATATATAGCATTATAATTACAGCATAATAATATTAAAGGTAGTCAGTTATTGTAAGATAATTGTAAGGTAATACTTTATGTCAAAATCATCAAATATCCTTGTATTTCGCTATTTTACCAATCTCTGTTTGTGCAGAAGAAATAATCTGGTACTTCTACACAGGCCTGGCTCTGTAAATACAACATAAACACCGCTCACAACAACAATGCCCTTGGCTTCGCAATGTGTTTCAATTTGTGGGACGGAGCTTCTGATGTTTGAAGATAGCAAGCATTCTCGAGAATGACCAACCCTTCCATTACAGTAATAATATTTAACATCATAAGTAACCTCAACTAAAGTGACTAAGTGATACAATATTCCACCTACCAGTGGTTGAGCTCAGCACACAGCTGATTATTAAAGGTCCCCTCCTTCACCCCCTACATTCCTCTCTTTAATTGCCAATAACCCTTACTGTGCTGGGACCAGAAGCTAGCCTTTGCTAAGCCACGGCCTGTCACCGTCACATTAGCTTATCCTTTCCTCTCTGATTTACATTCCCTGATCCCAGACCTCCAACTGTCGCCCGCAGTCTCCAGAAAGCAGTGCTGTATTGTTCTGCTTCCTAATGAGGACCAACAGATGGGACTGTTGCATATTAAAGTCCGTTCCTGTGTGTGTGTGCGTGTGCGTGTGCGTGCGCGTGTGTGTGTGTGTGTGCACGCGCGTGCGTGTGTGTCAAGCCCTAATCAAATCATGCCCTCACTCACCTGAGGGTATCTTGTGTGAGTGTGGCCACAGTCTGACCACAATAATAGATTGTTTCAGTGATCGACAAAGGGCTGCAGCGTGGTGCTTCTGGCTATGACAATGGAGACAGACTGTTCATTTTAAAATGACTCTATTAAAAATGAATGGAAGCAGCTCTGAAGATAACAGCATTTGTTTGCATTGATGTCGTCATCAGAAATGTCTGCCAAGAGTGTCGATGACACTTAGTCAATATAAGTTGTAAGGATCCAGTGTCCAGAAAGTGCAAACAGCCTATAGTAAATATATTTTCCCATTGAAACAGTTTGTGTATACTATATATACTGTATATATGCTGCTGTATACTGTATGCTGCATATATATATATATACTGTATTTGTGTGTGTATACATATATATACACATACACACACACACACACACATAAAGAACGTTCAAGCCAGTGGCTTTATTATGTTTAATATTTCTTTATGTGTGTTATTTAAAGGTCCTTCCATGACATGGAAATAACAAAAGATAATGAAATGGCAAAATATACAGTATAAAGTAATGCCTGCATTGCCTGGTTGAGTTGTTGTGTTGTATTACAATGTTTATGGTACCATTTATGGCAATCTGTTTTGATATTGTTTCTCTTAGACTTACTTTTCCTATTCTATTCCAATAGTTACTAGTTCTTTAAATATATTCTTTAGATACTAATATGTCTAGTCTTTAGATACTAATATACATTATAGCCTATTTACATATTAGTATCTATTCCAGTAGTATCAATTTCTAATAGTTACTAGTACCTAGATGACCATGCAAGACACCCTTGACATCATGTAATCTATCTACATCTACAGCTATCTACTGTGGTTGTCATGTGCTTTCAATATATTTGAAGACATACAAAATAAGGTATTATCTCTAAGTATGCTTGTTACAGTATATCTGCATGTGCAACATCCTAAAATGTTTTACTAACAACCCCCCTGCTCTGGTGCAGTATTGTTATTCTTGCTAACATGTACTGTATGAATATTTAACATTAGCGCTGCTCTGTGATGTTGCCTGGTAATGGGGTTGACACAGCCTAGGGTGAGAAGAGAACCCGGCCCGTGGGAGCGCTTGTTTTCCAGAGGCTGGAGGCGGACAAGAGGCTATGTGCAATATGCATGGATAGCAACAGCTCTGTGAGAATCCGGGTTCGCTAGCATCCCTGGGCTCCGCCGGGACCATGATGTCAGGGCTGCCAAGGAGGAAAACAAAGAGATGAAAAGGAGGATAGTGTTTGGGGGGGGGGGGGGCAAAACCACAGGGGTATTGACAAAGAAGACACACAGTGGCGATGGCGGTGGAGAGCCGTGGTCAAAAGATGAAAATGTCATACTTTTTCATCCGGTTGTATGTACAATCTCTGTTTGTGTGGCCAACACGTGGTGATCATAATCCCATATCTGGATGACGGGCTGTCGTCCCACTATTACTAACATGCATCGAGAGAGAGGAAGATGTGTGCTATGAGGTTAATGCTGTAGGGTTACTCTCTTCATGTTTTGGCAGTTAGAATAGCGGGCACTTTTTCACATTTCACACATTGCACAAAAGCATTATTCTCTTTGAGCACATATTTAAATTCCAGTCACTGTGAGACCTTCTGATTGATAAATATAATTGAATCAAATGAAATTGGCAGTCTATACCTCTGACTTGTGTCAGTGCAAAGCCATGAGTAATAAGGGACCTTTGTGGCTCAGATGACGCCAATCCCAGGGCACATCTGTGGCCATTATGATGCTTCAGCCTTCCTTGTTCCCCCACATCTTCATAATCACATAAATATGCTAATTTCCGAGGATCTAATTAGATGAAGAAACATATGTTTCTTGCTATCTTGAGGGTTATAAGCACCCCACAACATTGATCGCATCTGCTTTACCCAGATAACAACAGCAAGACAACAAAATATTGTTTTTTTTGTGTCATATTTAATGAAAAGAAAAGAAAAATATTATGCTGTGGTCACTATGGGACTATGTGGCATTTCAGAAGCAATGCAGAGATTTCTGGGATCTTTTGATTTGTGTGGCTCACGGTGCAGCCATTGTCCTATAAGTGGTTAGGTTGCTCTGATGAAAAAGGGACAATTGTAGTTGACTCTGATTGGCCAGATGAACATAACCATAATGAAACGGACCCACTCCCAGGCGAGGTCTGATAGGATTGGGGTCATGGGGACACGTAAAGGAAGCCTTTTTAATCAGATGAAATGATCACAAATGGCTAGAAGGATGATTGAGGATGGATATGGAGACAGACTGCAGGCTGGGTGTGAGAGGACATGGCCTGTGATCCCTGAGAGAAGAATGGGAAGAGGCAGGGCTGCTGAGAGAGTATGACAGGAGGGGAGTGATGCCAGCCCCGGTGTCTGCCATGCCAAGCTTACCCCCACCGACTTGGGAGTGATGTCACATGTCTGTCTCTTTGGTTGGTTCCTGCCTGTGTGTGTGTGTGTGTGTGTGTGTGTGTGTGTGTGTGTGTCGAGAGGAGAGTGTTCAGTCTTGTGATCCTCTGGACAAAGGATGAGGTCACTGACAAGCTTGGAACCAGCCATAGGAAGGGGGAGGGGTTAAACTTTTAAGAGAAATCTGCGTTTAACTGATGCCTCTGTGATATGGTGCAGTTCCTGTATACAGCCATATTAGCAAATGTGTAATGAAACACACACATTACAGCAATGCCTATTTTTTATTTTTAGCCCAGCACCCAAAATAACCCCACCTTCCCCAGTTGTATCTCATAGTGGTATCTCCCATACATGCAGGGACAGAAGATCAAGCTAATGAGAGAATGATGTTTTGGTCACGCTAAATACGTCTTAATTCATCTGCCACTTATCAGCCTGTTTCTGTAACTGCATTTGCTGTGAAAATGGTCAGTTTATCAGCGGCTAATTACTACTGTTGTAGTCTGGCTGAGAGTTATGGTTATTATCCATCCGATGGATAAAGGGAGTAGCTCCTAAATCCATCCACTCTATATGGATTGCCTTTTACTTATGACTTCAAATAGAAACATATTCATGTGTAGGATTCTTATAAAGCCAGTCGTACCCATACCCAATCTGCATCAGTTAAAACATACAACATCTATGTTTCTTTCTATCAATATCCTTATTTTACCCATCATGCCTGCTTCTCTCTCTCTCTCTCTCCCCCTTCCTCTTCCTGTGTCTGTCTGTGTTCAAGAAAGCACATGGAGTTCCATGTGAGACGCTACAGTGGTGCTCTACACATTGCCCTGGCGTAGACTCTGACCTAACCACATGCATGATTCCCATGCCAGCCC